>LKNJ01002968.1:0-51708 GCA_002120245.1 Maccullochella peelii | reverse complement strand
GAAAATTTCCCGCCACGTCCAACCTGGTGATATACAAACTAAAATGCAGAAGAGGCCAGCAGAGGCCGTAAATCATTTACATGAATAATTTGAAATCATTTATTTATCTTGTGCTATGTAAACATGCAAACCTGTAACAGTTAATCGACAAGATGTCCAAGTGCTCACATGGGTTTAATAACATGGTTGTAATAACATATTGCAGAAGAAAGCACGATGGCAGAGAGTGGAGGGGGCCAAGGTGAGGAGGAGAGCGGAGATCACACACATGAAACAGGCTGCCATTTGCATAACAGGAGTTACTCATAAATCTCATGGCTCTCTGTCACTTGGAGACAACAAATGTCAGCATGACACTATGTGTTAGGCAAAACCGACCCCCTCTTATTACATCTTGTGATTTAGGAGCAGTTACAAGGTTCATGTTGCACTAAAGCTGTGGGGGGCCTGCTGATTTTGGCCCATCGTTTCCACGCTGTAAATCTGGACACTTTAACCATGCATGGTTTATTAAAGATAAGATATGACCTATAACTAAAATCTAAACTAAGAATTTATGTTTAGAAAATATAACGCATTGTTAAAGATTAAACCGCCTTACAAGAAAGCAGTGTCTACTTGGGTCCCCCCATTTTCAGATGTCTGAATTGTTTCATCAAAGAGACATTGCCCCTGTCATGTCCCGTAGACTTGGTTTAGTTTTCCTGTTTTATTTTGTAATCTTGTCTCTTGTTTCCTGCTCTTGTGTTATTATCCTTGATTGTCTGCATCTGCTCTTGTGTTCTCACCTGTCACTGATTACCTCGTTAGTCTCGTCCTTATGTATACCGGTCCTTGTCCTTTGTTCCTTGTGGGTTCATTTTGTGCGTGCGCTGTCTGGTGTTTTGTGCTGGATTATTCTCTTGGACTCCTGTTGCCGCTCATACCTGGACTCACCTGGTTTGTTTTGCCTGTTGCCCGCATACCTGTATCTACAGGTAAGCCTCAATAAACCCTTTTCTTTAAGCCACCTCTACGGTCTGCTTTTGGGTCCTCCTCCTGCTACTCCAGCACATGTCCTGTGCCAGTCGTGACATAAACTTCTCACGTGGTTTCATTTAAATAACTGCTTGAGGACCAAAAAAGGTAAGAATATTAAATAATTCACAAAAACAGAACAGATTTAAGAAAAGTTTTTGCAGTAGAACTTCCCCTCCCATTAATCATCTCACGACCCCTCAGATTTATCTTGTGACCCTTTGGAGGGGTGCTGACCCCTAGGTTGGGAACCACTGGACTAAACTACCAAACTGTATATAAAGTAGTTTAAAACTTTCTCTGCCTCCAGCAGCTACAACAGTAAAATGATCTTGATCCCAGCAGGCTTCACAGATTACAGCCTTACACTTATTGTACCCCCCGCGCCCAATCATGCTATACATTTCACCATAGCCCCATCATGTTAACATGTAACGAGTAACACGATAGGAAATTTAACGGCCAAGCTGGGTGGTAATGTACACTGGACTATTACCTAGTGGTCGTTGACTGTATGATGTTGTGCACGATGCCCCTAAAAACACCCAAAGGTCATGGTACAATACTATTTAAGCCCACTCACTGACAGCAGTAAGCAGCAGGTGTTGCTTTCATGACTCACTATCTGCTAATATATGAGCCGGCGCTAAGCGGGTAGTTACACTTCATTAAAATTCTACTTCTAGTGGCAGCGAGACACTTTCTCATGACAGGGAGTTATTTCCTATCAAGTTGTATCAATTAAGACTCTCCAGAGCCAGAGGTTCAACACAGACCGGCCTTTTGATTTATGATGGCATAAACTTGCAGACGACCAAAGTACATTTACTCAAGTACTGTACTTAAGTACAATGTTGACGTATTTGTACTTTGTCTATTTCTATTTTATGACGGAAAAATGTACTTTTTACTGCTCTGCTGTAGTTACTAATTACTTTACCAGATTAAGATTTTACATCAAACTCAAATTAAACTTTATTTGTATAGCACCTTTCATACAGGTTAGTGCAGTTCAAAGTGCTTCACAGATAAGACGGCAACAACAACAACAAAGAAAATTAAGAATTTGAGACCAATGCATGTGAGAAAATAATGATGAAAATGTAATAAAATAGATTTAAAAGCTAGTAGAGTGCTGTTACAGTTTGAGGTTATTTCAAATTCATACATTCACACACACATTTGTTGGACTGCTTCATATTAGATGATAATATATTTTTATTTTGTGCACACTAGATATGGATTGATAAGGATCTTGTTCACATAGAAACATTGGATCCATCTTATGCCAACAAGATAATAACATGTGATAAAGAAAAATATAATCTTTTTGGACTGCTGGGCCAAAGTACTATTAGAAAGTTCTAAAGTACTGTTACTAGAATTTTACTCTGCCCCCTACGCTTGCATCAGATTGAGTAAATAAAGGACATTGAAGAAGGAGAAGGAAAAAGTTTGTTTATTTAGCGCTCCTCAAAACCAGAGAAAGAAAAGTGCTTTACAAGGAAAATAAAGAATAATAAACCATCCAAATTTAAATCAGGTCATATAAAAAATAAACTACTGATATGTTTAACTACCTACTTTTACAGGATTTAGATTTATTTAATCTCATTTAAATAATGAGGAACATTTATTTAATTGCTCTATTTATAAAAAATGTTATGTAAGTATAAAATGTGCGAGATAGAAGCCAAAATAATGACATGAATGATTTTAAAGTGCTCATTACAAATGAATCCTTGCTCAATTAAGAGTTAGTTACTTGAGACGACTGAAAAGCAACATCAGCAACATTCACGCGCACAAACTAGTAACAAGCTGTTATTTTCAAGCTCTGACCACATCAGCAGTTCAGTACACTTTGGCCCAAGTTCAGTGCCAGAGTGCACTTACAGAAGCTGCTGATTGATGGGATCTGAGATTGACGACAGCTCTCCAGTGAGTAGCTGGCTGCCACTGACGCCCCACCTGCTGCCTATACAGAAACAAACACCTATAGCTTGTGTCAGGGTCACTTTAAGCTGCAGTTTTAAAATCAGTGGCCGTTCGTCATGTATATTTACCCACCATGTGAATTCACGCACCAAAATCTGTAGAAATATTCCAGAAATGTGGGCATCACCTTTGACCCCCACATGGTTGCAAAATCACCTTAACATTCATCGTTAAAAACACTCATTTAATATCTGCGGTGTGTACATGCTCACTCCATGTGTATGCAAATGAGCAGGCATACTTGGGATATCCTGGGTATTTGCTTGTCTCCATCTATCTGATCCCTAGAAAGGATCAGGAGTTTCATGTGACAGGACCAACCCTTTAGGTAACTGTTACATCCAACCAAACCATATCCACCCCCCTCCCCCCTCGCTCACTTTCACCCCCTCCCCACTCATTTGGAGGTCCATAAGAGTGACCCTCCAGAGATGCGCAGGCACTATCACAAGACGTCCGCGTTTGATGCCAAACAGCACCGAGAGAATCATGCCTGCGCCCAAGAAAGCAGGTAAGAAACCATCATCACCTGGATCTCTGTGGGGACCTGAGGGGGACATTATACCATGAGAGTGAAAGCATCACCTGACTGTCATTTATCATTGGAACTATATTACAATTAGTCTGTTACTACATCCAGCAAAGTTCTGGTAGGTTGTACTTACATTTGTTATAATTTAAAGATATCATTTGAATTTAAAGTGATTTTTGTAATTCTGTGATTAAAATTTGGCATTTAGGTCTGAGTGAAAATAGTGATATTTTTTTGTTTTTGATTGCTCGAATCTATGTGGCCTCTAAACTCCCAATTTAGTTTCTAATTTTAGTCACCTTTCACATTTCAAAGCTTTTTTTCCTTCTCTTCTGCACTGAAATGCATTTGCAAATGATAAGTCCTATCTTACAATTAGCAATATTAGAGCATTTTCATATTCAAAATCATAAGTGTTATTTATTTAGTTATATATTTTCTCTCTCTTTGTGCATCGCTGTTTGTAAGTGTCCAAGTTTCCCATTAAGATCACATCAATAATCATGCAATGCAGAGACGCACCATACTTGAGCCATTTTAATTTTATTCAGAGTGTGTCACCACTTGAGCAGGCAAAACTGTTTTAATGGCTTGTCATGGTGTTTTATTACCAATTTATTATGTGCTTCATATTTGTTTATTTGATGCCGTTATGTTACCTCATGCTGACCATCCCTATAAATCAGCTCAGAGCCAAACATCCCTCCTCACCTTGGATTCTGCCAGTTTTCTCTGGCCCATTAATCATGTCAGCAGAGTGCATGACAGAGCCTTTCCCCAGGCAGTTACCGTTTCTTCTGCACTTATGTCAAAGCCTCATCTGCAATTTCAGAGCATATGACGATCTATTGTCCCCCTCCTGCTTCTTTTGGATATTTCTACTCCATGCTCGGTGTTTCCCAATCCATAATAGCTTCCATAACTCAGACACTCCTCCACCCCCTCCCAAACTCCCAGCCCAAATGTTATTAATCCCTCCTCTGGCAGCCACAGTAATGAAGTGTGAAATGCTGCACAGTAATTCAAGTCCCAAAATGTAAAAGCCCATCTTGGTTTTATAAATGGCTATCTGATTCTCCCAGTATGTAACATACAGCACCCCGGCCTCTGTGCTTTGACTTCTCCTTAAAGAATTGGTGCCATCAAATGGTTACTTTGTCACCATAACTGAAAGATAGTCTAATAAATTGATGTGATTAGCTAATGTTGGTTGCATAAAATACAGTAAACATGACTGAATAATGTATTTGATGTGGCAATTCTGTGCAGGATTCCTATTTTATTCATCTGTCCCTTTCTTTTTTTGTACTCTTGAGTTCTTCCTTTTTCCAGAATGCTTCTTCCTTCATCCATCTGCCTCTCCGTGTGTTTTATTTCCTTCCCATCTCCACCTCACATGTGCGCTCATCATTCGCGGGGCTCACAGCCAGGGAATCTTGACAGGAACCAGAGGGATGAGCTTGGGCCCATGCCACCTCTGCTCATCGCTCACCCTCCTCCTCATCTCACTATCTTCTGATCTTGCTGTCTCAGTGGGATGTTTCGAACCTGATCTGCACAGATAATGTGGCTCTGTCCCACTGAGAGGGGAATCTGGGGGAGGGAAACAGTCCACCACACCACCGTCCAAAACAAACAGCACTCACGAAGTATCAAACGCTGACCTTTTGGCAGGGTTCTGCTCCTTTAAACATGTGCTCAGGGGGACGAAACTAATGTTTTGTATCCAGTCGTTGACATGAGTCCACACAAATCTACCTCACTAATGATCTTTCATCCGTTTACACAAATCCAGCTCAGCTACTTGACAGTTTTTGCTCAAACTCCAACAGCTTCATCCAGATTCATCCATTATTCCCAACTTAATTTCATGAGGCGTCTTTTTTATAACTTTTGAATGCCTCACACCTCGCTCTTGCATCGCACTCCGTCTCCTCCGTGTCTCTATCGCTGTGATGTCGGGTCATCTATCTTTTGTGAGTATCTGTTTATCTCTGTGGGGCTTTTCTGTTGATCCCGCTGAGCGTGGACAGGCATCCGCATGGGTTTAACTTCCACACGGCAGCCGGAGAGCTGGCATATCTCCAGTCACCCCACCTCACTTACTGCCAGCCTGATATCTCACTCCAAGGTTACCCAAGGTGTTCCCTTCATGCCCCTCAGATAGCAGCCAGAAACATCTTATAGATATAAAGAGGAATTTATTCACAGTGTAGCGTATCTCCGAACATCTGTCTTCTAATCTATTCCCAGTAATTCCTCTTAATGCCACGATGAAGCCAGGACTATTCCACAAGGCTTTTCTTTCATCGTGTCCCCGTCTCACCTGCTGTGTTCCTTTTATGGACGAGATGAGGGAAGGAGGGGATGAAAGACGAATGACGTGTTCTGTCACCAGCGTCTCTCTGCTTCACCAATTTCCAATGACAACCACATGACCTTCACTCTATCCCTCTCTGCCCTGCCAAATCTGTCCCCCTGTCCTCATGCGCTCTGTCCATCTGCTGTTCAGTAATATGTACATGGATGTACAATGTATGCAGACTTTCTTTTGAAGTCATGCTTGGCACTCCAGCAGGCTTGCTGCTGAAGTCAGTATGGACATGTGGACAACATCCAAACTCAAACCTGGTCTGCAATTGGACCCTAAGCCTCAGTAGGGTCTAATTAATATTTCTGCATGCCCAGTCAATTATCAAATTTTCTGGTCTTAGTGGCTTCAGTCAGGTAATTGTATTCGGACCATTATTCCCCTGCATAACAGAAATACTGTATATATTTAGACTTTTAATTACAGCACACAGTACTTTAGACTTTGAAGGAGGAGCCGTGGATCTGTGCCTTAAAAACCGATTTAAAGTTGGCCACCTCATCCTCTGGAAACCCAACAAGCCTTCTCATCACATTAGCCACACACTTAGAAGAACCACAGGCTGACACGATTCAGGGAAAGCAATGCCACCCCCTCAGTCCCCTCCAATGTTTGCAGATGTTGTACCAGAGTCCCATTTGTCCTCCTGGTTGTTACGCTGCTGGCGTCCTCCCCAGCTGAGGGTCATGCAGGCTGCAGAGGTTATGTTTCCTAGGACATGTGCCGGGATCGACCAACCCACCTGAAAGAGCTGACTCTCCTCTTCAGGCACATGGGAGCCAACGCTGCTGTGACCCGAGACCAACTGTCATTCATTGGGGTTATTCAGTGCATTTACATTGATGTTAATAAGCCAATAACGCCACATTAAGGCCAAGCTGTACACCTTAACCTTAAAGATCTCCTTTGTTTGGTTTCATTTTGTCATAAGTTAATAAACACATAACACACTTGTATCCAAAAAACATAGAACATGGACACGCAGAAACACAAAATATAAAATTAAGCATATAAACTATAAATGGCACATAAGACAAACAAGGTGTTGTGCATAAAGTTGAAGCATCACACAGGATAAAAACACTTAAACTTAAAAATAAAACTTCTTATCAGTGGTTGTTCCAGTACATCTACTAAAGTACTGTACTTAAGTACACATTTTAGGTACTTGTACTTGAGTATTTACATTTTATCCTCCTTTATGCTTCTACTGCACTTCATTTCAGATGGAAATATTGTACTTTTACTGACTACATTAATTTGACTGTTACTGTTACCAGTTACTTAACAAATTAAGACTTTACATACATAACATATGATGAGCTCTAAATATTTTCTCCACTATTGTTTATTTCCACAGTGAAATTAAGGTAGGGAGTGGAGTAAGCACGGCAAATCAACAGGCTTCCTTATAAACCTTCTAAGTTACTGTGGTGTGGTCAGTATATACAGAAAGATCTCTTTGGGTGTTTTATTTGTTTTCAGTAAGAAAGATCTTCCCTCATTCAACAACTATAATGTCCATCCATTTTCCTTTTGTTGGGGATTTGTTTGCTGTAGGCGAGCGCACATATTTCCAGATGTTAAATCATGTAAACTTACTGGGATGTCGGATCACTGCAGCATTTCACTGCTTTGATTGGACTATTACTGTACATTAATATGGCTTTTCACAATAATGTTCATGTCTTGTAGTGTCTGCTTGTGTAGGGCTATCGCAGGTCATATAGCTTTTTGAAATCTGTAACTTTAAAGCAAATTTCTTCCCGTGTGCAGTGGTGTATTGACACATGGTAAAACCCATTGACAGAGAGAGGGTGAAAAGCTGTATGTGATGGTGTTTTATCCTGATATCGTCTGCTTCCAGTTTAAACGCACAAATATTTATTTAAAATGTTAATAGAGATGCAAAAGTTCCCAAAGACATTAAGTATGTCCAACTGACGTAAAGAGAAAAGTGTATAAAATCTGATAAGATAATGTAGATATTTCCATTTACTGATATGATGCATAAAAATATGCTATTTTGGGATTAAATATTTAACTCAATTTAATCGACATGTATCTTCAATGAGTGTTGGAACAAGCTGATACAGAATATATGTGTGATATTCTCAAACTGAATGGGGGGAAAAATGCTGTTTTTAACATTAAAGGGAAAATGTATGGGGAAAACTGGTGGTTAAGGTTAAGTATACACAAATATGTCTTGAGTTAAGTATAGAAAGCCTGTTCTCAGGCCCACTAATGCATTTACTACACAGCCATGAGCTATATGAAAATCTCAGCTAGAAGCAGCCTTATATGGAATCAGGAAAATTGAGGCTGTTCTGTCTAATTTTGGCAATAGCAAAGGACACACAAATCAAGCTAATGTGATGATATAACAGCCTGATAGCTGAGTAAGAATGATGAGTTAGTTCTCTGCGTGAAATCTGAAAAACAGTAACCAGAGTGCGGGTGACCAGACCGGGCCAGTATTGGATCGCAGTTTTCTCCGAATGTCAGAAGACACAGAGTGACTCAGGAACTGGAGGAGGAACAAACGAACAGAGATTTTACACCAGCCCACAACATGACAAACATACCCTCGGCGGCGTCAAGTAACAGCATCATACAGAAAGTGTATTCTTAGAATGAGCCTCCAGCTGTCAGTGGCCCTGATGTGTGTCCTCAACAAATGTATGCTCTGGCTTCTGGATTCCTTATGTTGAAACCTAAACCTCGGCTGGCACGAGGAAACTTAAAACTGTGGTCTACTGTATGTTGAGAGTAGTAGATGATTCACTGTAGATAAATGGCAGCCTGACAGAAGCATTCATGAAGGGAGAGGCTACAGAGGAAGATGAGAAGGTTTGAAGTTGCAGGCTGGAGTTTACTTGCCAGTGCCACCCTGAATAGTGTTGGGCATTTCTGTGTGAGAAGAATCTGTGAGGAGAGGCCATAAGACATTTTGTTTATATAGCATCTCTTTGTCTTATACACAGACTGCTGTAGATTGCAGTGAAATGACACACTTCTGTCTTTCTCTTTTCCAGGAAGACAAAACGGCAGTGCTGCACAAGGTAAAGAACAACATGGAGTTTTGCTGTTGGGAGGTCTTTGTAAATCAAAAATCAAAGGATTATGTGAACCATTCGTTCAATAAAAAATCTGGTGTCATGCAAATTTGATGATAAAGTTTAATGTCTTTCCCTCCCATTCTCTTGTTATCTCTCCTGTCTGTCACCTCAGAAAAGCTGCCGCCATATGAGCCAAATGTCCCTGAACCCACCACCAGGGCTGACTTCATGAAATGTGAGGCTTTTTTAAATTTAAATTGTTCAGGGGCTATATTTTAAATGCCTCATGTAAAAGAAGAATAAACGGGTGTTGACACTATCTACTGCCAATTAAGGCCACACAATATTGATTCAAGCTATTAATGCAAACTAGCGCACGAGTGTGCGGTCTTTAGTGTGCCAATCAATCAATCAAAATGTATTTATATAGCACCTTTCAAACAAATCAAATGCAATTCAAAGTGCTTTACAAGCGACTGACAAAACGTAGGAAGTTAAAAATGGATTTACAGACTAATTCACAAAAAAACAACCAAAAAGCCTAATAAAATACAGTAAGAATAAAAAGAAAATTATGACACTCACACAAAATTAATCAATTATAGTAAAATGTTAACAAAATACAGATAAATATGTCATAATAAAATACATTAAAACTATTTATAAAGTAAATTTAAAATTTAGGTTAAAGGCCACAATTAATAAAAAAAAAAAGATGAATATCATATAATATCAATATATCACTTTAAGACAGAATAATGAGAGTAAATTATTTTTGGGTCATTTAAATACCTAGCCTAGTTAAATTCAAATACATATAATGGTCAATATATCTATTCATTAAGCCATTAAATTAACGCGTAAACAAGTCTGTGATAATTAGATGTCTTACTACTGTGTTCAGAAATGCGTTTTAGATAGAGGATCTTCAGCTAAACAGGAAGTTAATCATTTTGAACTACTTTTCTTTTTAGAACAAAAGAAGCCTGCATGCTTGTTAGTACAATATTTTAGATGATCTAAATATTAATCTGCATATAATCAAAGTCACTTTAATGTAAACTTTAAAGATAATCACTTTAATGTCTTTTTTTGTTGTTATACTAAATATTCTAAATATATATACTAAATTGACATCAACACGTAATGTATTTCATATTTGTAGGTGCAGATATTTGTGCTCGTGAAATAAATAATAAATCTGACATTTCAAATGGAGATTCGGCTGTCTGACACATTACATCCGAACTGAGCTTCCCACTCTTCAGGTCTTTGTCTGCATCTTGATCCCATCCTTATGTAAACTGCTTCTGCCTCTTCACCTTCCGTCTCCCACTTCCTGCTTCGATTTTCCCCTCTCCATTCTCTCAGACTGGATCCCCACCTCTCTGGATGATAAAACTGCACAGAAACTGTTGTGGATTTCAGAGGGCGGGTCCAAGGTGGCCCGTACGTCAGATGCAGTCTGCCCATACCCCAACAGGCCTGAGAGATACGAACACTCACCACAGGTAGGCCTGGCTGTGGTCATGGGAAACAGTTTATATTTGGTTTATTTTGGGTCAGGCTGCCCAGTTACAACCAAACCAACGCTTGTGGATCAGTCACATGGACACACATGTTGTTTGGTAATTGGCCAGTTTGGCAACATCTCATCTTACCAGGAGATGTTAGTGAGAGACTCAAACAATATCTTTAATTTAACTTTAAATTACACAATGGACTTGTATGCTGTCTTTGCTGTAATTTATATACAGAATTTAATGTATTATGCCCTCAGTTCATTTAGTCATCAAGTTCAGCTTTGTTTTTGTGACTTTGGACTGTGGGTCAACTCATCCCCTGCTGCGTCCCTCCTCCCTTCTTCAGGTGCTGTGTAAGGAGAATCTGCTGGGCCTTCGAGGGTACTGGGAGGTGGACTATGATGGTTGGGTGGTGATCGGGGTGGTCTCTGAGAGCGCACCCCGGAAGGACGGGCCCTGCGGCATCGGTGAGAACAGCAACTCCTGGGGCACGGGCTGGTCTGGTTCTTGCTACCAAGCCTGGACCAACGGCGAGAACGTGGACGTCGAGCTCCCCCAGACCTCCACTATGGGCATCTACATCGACCAGCCCGCCGGCATCATCAAGTTCCTCTCGGTGGAGGGCGAGGGCGAGAAGGAGGTGCGGCTGATTCACAAGTTCAACGCCAACATCCAGGAGAAGATCTTCCCTGGGTTCTGGGTTGGCACAAATTCGTTCTGCCTTATTCGGAAAAAGGATCAGTGACTTAGTAGAGGGTTTAGCACGTGGAGGGTGGCAGAGGGTATAAATTTAAGAAGGCGTCCGAATGTGATGTTTGGGGAACAAGAGTTGGAGTTGTAAAGCAGAACTAAAGCGCATCGTAGTGTCATCTTTGTAGATTGCGTTTGCTTTCTCTGGTGCATGAAGAAGGCATATTAATTTCATATTATATCCAAAGATGCCCAATTATTATATTTACTACTAGAATTTTAGACAAGGTCTTATGTATGATTTTGTAACACGCAGGACTTTGCATGTACTAGAGTGCTTGCTTAACTTCTTTTTTATGCGCTAAATGTAGTCAATAAAATCAACTATTGTGTAATAAC
Source organism: Maccullochella peelii (assembly GCA_002120245.1). Taxonomy (NCBI): domain Eukaryota; kingdom Metazoa; phylum Chordata; class Actinopteri; order Centrarchiformes; family Percichthyidae; genus Maccullochella; species Maccullochella peelii. Next base: position 40,116 of record LKNJ01002968.1, on the reverse strand, counting down.
ACTGACACAGCATCTTTTGTGTGTGATACTGCATATCAGAGCAGAAATCAGATTATTAACTTGTGTTCTTCACTTGTACAGTAGAGTGCTGAGGCCATCTAGAGGCCCTTAATAACACTGCATCCTCACACTCAATTACACAAAGAGTCTTTTTTTCTCTTGGTGTTGCTCCTTTATTTGAAACATAAAAGTACATAACCGAACATTTAGTTGTTTTTGAAATGTCAGATTTTCAAATCAACCCACCTCGCTCTATCACACACACAAACAAGTCATTTTGTCATTCAGTCATTTCAAGACATCTGGAGCAGCAAAAACAAAACAAAAAAACACCATCCCCCATAACTCGGTATTGATTTACAATCATTCTCATCAGTCAGTCATTCATTGGCAAAAGTAAAAGTACAAATAGGCATGTTATGAGAAGGTGCTGGTGTCCTCTGCTCACATTTTGAAAAGCCACAAGCTTCATGTTAAGACAACCATTTCTCTGGTTTCCACCCCTTTCAGTAACAGACTGGGGTTTTTCTTGTTGGGTGGGTGGGCAACAACTAGCCTGTTGGTCGACTTACCCGGAAAGGACAGGAGCATACAGAGAAAAACACCCGTGTGGTGTGATCGCTGGCTCTTGTGCTTTATGCTAAAACGTAAGCATAATACTGTGCTAAAGAGCTGGGAGACATTAGCTTAGCAGAAAGACTGGAAGCAGGGGGAAACGGCTAGCCTAGCTTTCTCTAAAGTAAAAAAACCACGCTACCAACTCTTTTAAAGCTCACTACTTAACAATTTAATTTGTACACACACAGAAATGTAAGAACTATTTTAAAGGGAGAGTTTCATGTTGTAAGTATTTCAGAAATTTAAATTAAATTTCACTTAATTTAAAAAGGAGCTTCACACAGTTTGTATCTAGTTTCACTTAGTAGCTAATTTAGGGTATTTAAATGATGTGACTACCAAACTAGCAGTTTGGGCAACCACTTTGAAGTTGGAATAATGGGGTGAATAACGTGGTGTTCCAACATTATTTGAATTGTTATTTTACATTCCTGTTTGTGTACTGATTCAATAAAAGTGATAACCTGTTAACTGGTGAGCTTTAGAGGTGTTGGTACGTGTTTTTTGGGTTGTTTTTTTTACTTCAGAGAGAGCCAGGCTAGCTGTTTTCCCTTGCTTCTAGTCTTTATCCTAAGCTAAGCTAAGCTAAGCTAAGCCTCTCCCAGGTCTAGCTCCAAACTTCATGCACAGACATAAGAGGTATTGTTTTCTTCATCTAAGTTTCAGAAAGAAAGCACAAAAGGAGATTTCCCAAAATGAACTATCATGTTTCAGAAGAGTGACCAAACTGCCACACTTTTAAGGTAATGTAGCATTTAGCTTTAGAGCTACTACACATTGTAATAAAGCTAATATCAGTCAAAAACGGTGTCTGCTGGAGCGTTAGCATGCAGCACTGGAGCCAACAATCACCCGGGTACAGATGGCCGTTGCCCACGTTCTCATCACTTCACAGGTAATTATACCAAAGGGCAAACTTCTCAAAACCTGTAGCGCACAAGGTTTGTAACAATTAACAATTGGCCGCACCAGTTAGACTACTATGCATCCTGTTTTAGTGTCCTTGTTGGTGAGTGCAGTGTGTCACTACACACACGTCTTGAGGTCCTAATGTAGTGTTGTGGGATGTGTAGTGACAAGGAGGGGGGGGGTATAGTGTTGAAAATGTTATTAGTGTTCATAACAACATTTCTTTTTGTCAGTTACTCCTCGAAGCATGTGCTGTTAATTTTGGTTAGTGAGAAATAAATGGAGGTACTAGCTTTTACTCTGTTTCACATACTGTACATCACATCTGCCAGCCAATCCAGGTCTCCCCCCGTCATGACATCTCTCCACATTTTCTTTATCTCTCTGATTTCTCTCCCTCTATCCCTTTCTCTTTCTCTCCACTCGCCTCACTCTACCCTCAGTGCTTGAGGGAGAAGTCCCCTGTGTTGAGACGGGGCCGAGGCAGGGCCCCGAACATTTCTGTCCCATCAGTGGCTCCGGGTGCCAGCAGGGCCTTCATACTGGCAGCGATGTGCTCCAGGTCAGCGCAGCCCACCTGAAAGGTAAACACACAGAGACTGTATGTTGACGCGACGCAGGAGGAAGTGCACAATCCAAGCAGTTTTACATACACGAGGTGGTTAAAAGGAAAACATCTGGACAGAAATTTAAAAATTCAATAAAATTTCTAGTAAGATTTGTTTTCCCCCCTTCTCTTAGAAAACGGTGTTTGACACTCTGAAATGTTAAACGTAAAATATCTGCCCAGCACGGCCTCACACAAATGTCACACGCACTATTTAACGGTCACATGAGCTGACGGAGCCATCGTGGCCATTGGCTGGTGCATCCGAATACTGAGAGCTGAATAGTTTCTTTGTCTTGGTCTTCAGACAGCATGAAATATGTCAGGATCAACTGACACCAAAAAACTAAACTAAAAAGCAACAGCTCGTTCAATTATCAACTCTTTCATTATCTTCTGAGTTTATATCAGGCTGATGTAAACTGGTTATATATTTTTAAGTTTGTTCTTAAATTGACAAGTCAACAATCTTAACAAGATTCATTGATAATAACTGTAGCATCAGGATCAGACAAGGGAGAAGGTATCTTGGTATTAAAACATTTATTCACTTTTTTAAATGACACTTTTACTGGACCAAATCTACTGCATGTTTCTACTGATCTGTACATCTATTCTGAATTAGAAAAGATCAACCTCTAGCTTAGCCATGTAACCTGTTGTGTGTTTTATTCTTATTTCACAGCACACATGAACAGATAATCAAGTTCCTGTATTATTGAATTATTGAATAACTACTAACTGAGGAGCAGCCTTGAGCTGTGCTCATGTTTTTGTGTGTGTCATGAAGCAAGTTCACCTTAGTCCGGCTCTCTTTGGGTTACCTGGTTTCACTGAGCCTTACTGATCCAGCTGCTGTATAAGAGTGTCCACGGGAAAGAGACGGAGCTCTTAATCACAAGCAACATCAGATCCATGAGTGGAGGACTTGAAATGACACAGTTATGCCTGTGATGTGTGTGATATTCAGTGATATTACAAGTAAGGTGTGTGGGAGTTACTATTTAGGTCTTTTCAATACACTCTACATTTTCAACATGTTTAGTCCATAGTGAGAAATAAAACCGATACATCCAAATGGATAATCCATTTATCTGCCATGGTGACATTAGAGCTTTTTTGTCTCATGATAAATTCTTTTTTTAAAGGCCTGAAGAAAAGAAATCTAACAAGCTAACCGTATGTGGATTTCTTTTCTATTAAAAGGTGACAGTGAGTGTACTTTTTATTTCCAATTCTCATCTCATTAAAAGATTTAATATTGAGAAAGTCCCGTCATGTTATCAGGAACATTGTGCCACTGTTAATGTGGTAAATTGTCTCTGATATAATTATCATAGGCAAAGCGACTACTGATCTGTTAAAATGTCGCTCTTTGATCTTTATTACTGTCAATTTACTGTGAACTCAGTACTTTTCTCCCTGTCATGATCCTACAGGAATGATGACTACAGTTTTCCACTGATCTGATTGGTCAACAGTCGGGCTGTTGACAGATTTTAACCTGACCTTCTGACGTTAACCAGGTTAGCCACGCAGAATAGGTTACCATGACGATCTACCCCGGTTAAAGTAAGCCATCTTAATGCTATCAGGAAACAAAAGTTAATCCCAAACATAGCTGGCTAACCCACTGATCTCACTGTGTGAGACAGGCCAAAGAACATTTGAATCTCTGCATGCAAACCAGCAGCTCTGTCCTTTTGTAAAAATGTTGTGCGCTCACCCGTTCACCACTGTTGCCGTCTCCTTGAGCACCTCGGTTTCCTCTGCAGCCCCACACGGGCACAGATACGGGCAGCGACCGGGCCAGAGCCATGGGGTGGGCGTGACGGGACGAGTACGCAGCCTGACCTACAGCCATCCCACGCGAAGGCGGAGGAGCATCCTCGCTTAAAGAGCCTATAGGACAGGTAGAAAATGGATGTGGATAATGCAGTCAGTCATGCATGTGACTACCTTCAGTCAGCATCCCAAACTCTTACCATCAGTGCTCTCCTCCTCCCCGTCGGACTCAAAGAACGGCTCACAGTCCCGAGACAGAGAGTCCTCGTCCATGGAAAAGACACCTGAAGCAATAGGACATTAGAATCGATGCACATCAAAGCATTTACAAAGACACGGATTAACTGCGTCGCTCCTCACCAGCACTTTCATTCCCATAGGGTCTCCTCTCATCCATGTCCTCCTCCTCTTCCTCGTCCTCACACTCTTCTTCCAAGTCCACAATCCCAGACCTCTGTCTCCCCCGCTCAGCCTCCAGCACACTCTTCTCCCGTTCCCTGTCCCCGTTACCGTTCTGCCCGGCGCCCTGCCCGGTCACAGCTCCTGAGCTGTAGATTGATGGGTAGCTTTGGGAATACAGTCTGCCATTGGGACTGACTCCGCCCACCCCGCCGTCTCCTGTAAAGCTCTGGAACAACAACAACAAAATCCACCACATTATGGATGTGAACATTTTGAATGAGTATCACAGTGCAGTATGCAGGCCACTCACCTCCCTGTGGCCGGGGTCTGAGGACAGGTCAACCACCAGCTTGGTTCCTCCCTCTCCCCCTAACTGGCGTGCATGCCTTTGGGCTGTTAGCATGGTCGTGGAGTGCAGCACCGCGATGTCGTCCATGTAGCGGCGAGCCGACTCTGCCAGAAACCCCTGACCCCATACATTATAGGAAAAGTCACACTCCTTAGGAAAGGCACTGGGGCTCTCCTGTTTCCTCCTCCCATCTCCGTCTCCAGCCGACAACCGGAACTTCTTACACGCTGTAAGTATGGCCAGGTCGCAGCCAGACTTTTGGCAATAGGTTTCCACAGCAGAAAGTAGCGCCAGCCAGCTCTCTTTGTGGTTGTCTGGGATCTCAGGCTCAGATGACTGGATGATGGAGGCCATAATGGTGCTAAGTAGTGTTTACAGCTTTCTTATATGAACTGACTGATGAGATAACAGAGTAATGCTAATGAAGGATGAGTTTAGAAATTTTGACTAATCAGAAGCTTGGATAATGGTTGATTTTGGGGGCACCAAACTTAATACAGTTTTGACAGGTAACTTTGGTAGCGTTTTGGTAGAGTTTGCTGAAAATGCTGAGAAATCACTTTACTTATGTTTCCTCTGTCCTGCTGGTGTAGGGTTAGTCTTTGCACTGGTGAAGATGCAGGGGAAAGTAATGATCTATCAGGTAGAGAGGCACTGGGTGACTTTAAGATATGATGTATTGGGCGGTGTCCTTACACACTGGAGAGCCAGGGGAGAGAAGAGATGTTGCCAAGTTGCTGGTGATACCTAGAAAAAAAAATCCATGTTAGCTTAGCTTTGTAAAACTTTGAAAATGGAAAAACATGTCAGTAACTGTAAATTGGTGCTGCTTCTTCCTTCTCCAGATAAAATGTATGAACTGATAGTGATTGCACATTTAAATATGTGCAGATAAACGTATAAAAAAACACCTGTTTAAACTAACCTGTACTCTGCATGTCGCAGACCTATCCACCTCCATGAGCTGCTTGACAGCAACCCATGCTAACTACTGTAGCTTTGTAATGACCCTGCTCTCTATTGATCCCCTTCGCTGCCATCTTTGCAATCGTGTCTGTCTCGTTTTAAACTGCATGCTACGTGCTATTTTGCACGGCCGCTGTCGCTGTTGCAGCTGTTGTTGTTGATCGTGTTGTCTAGTCAGTGTTGTGTGCAACCTCCTCATGATGGAGCCACATTTCACCTCCATTTTTCAGGCTTTCGTAGGAGCCGAGACGCGCGAATATAAATTACAGAGACGATGGAAGATGTTCGCCTACCTGTTCAGTTTCTTTCTTCCACGTTGCCAGATGTTTATCAATCCTAAACTTTACTTCTTATTGACATATGTATTCTACCTTCCCCAACGGTTTCTCTCCCCTAGCTAGGCTCTACACCAGCAGCAATAAGCTAGCAAGGATTAACAATGGCTTTTCCGGTTACGACTTTCAAAATAAAAGCAGTGCCAATAAACGCGTTTTGTGTTGCACAGGTACAAAGCTATGAGGGAAGAAAGGTATTGTATCCAAATGTGGAATGTGTGGTTATTTAATATAAATTAAGCTTTGTTTTATGTCCGAAGTGACATTCAGTCAAATATGATATGTTCTGCTCTCAGCAAGCACCGATAAAACATTGATTAATAGGTCTGTAATTTCTTTGATATTATGGATTATTCACCCGCAACACAATCTGTGTATTTTTCTATGACAATCAATCGTAAAATGCACTAAATGTATCGTGTGACAAAGAAATTTTAATTTGAAAGCTCATGAAGTAGCGCTCATCCGGTTTTGTTTTAGTTGGCTCTGGCTAACTTGACGGAGCTCTGACGTCACCTGTTTACTGACTTCCAATCGAACGCACGTTGTACACGTGACCAAGCTCTGTGGGCGGGCTCGTACTCGCCTTGTTCTCGTGCACGTGTGCACCCCACCTACCAGCTGCTCACAAGTTACAAACACGTTTACATTGTTTTTCAAATTAAATATATAATAATAATAAATACTGATTATAACCGCTTTAAAACCAGTACAATCATCATAACAATATGGACAAGTTATTATTAATGTGAATATTAAAGATAAAATGAGTAATAACAGCACTGGCAGTAACTGTGTAACAGTAATAACAGTTTTCTGGTCTGAAGTGAGTCTTCTCAGAGTAGTGAGTGTTTACTGCCCTCTAGTGGCCACGATGAAGAACTAAAGCAAAACAAACACGTCAGGTTTTTCCGGTCAATGCTTTCAAAATAAATAAATAAATGTAAACTGAAGCAAACAAAAACGACCAGAAACTAACATTACTATCTGACATAAAGCGTGTCTGCGTGTTCATTATCGTATTATTGCCTTTTTCTAAAAAATTAAAAAATTAAAAAAATTAAAAAAGACATAAATCAAAGCAGGATTTGCACTATGGTCTGATTGGCTCGCGTTCCTGTCATGACGTCTCTTTGGGGGGGCGGGGCTTTTCGTAAGCAGGAAGTATGACGTAACGTTTATTTTGGAAAAACGAAGTCGAGACAGAGGCGACGGAAGAATGGAGCAAAACGTTGAGGATTACAAGGTATTCCAAAGTTTTTTACAACATTTTACTGCCAGTATTTAAATTTGTGAATGTTGACAACTTTCCCACCACTCGACTGTTAAATTTTGGGTTTACCTACTCGAGCTTGCTGTCAGCTGATGTTTACACGTCAAGCTAGCTATCAGTTCTCAATAACGTTCGATAAAATGAAGCAGTAAGTCATGCTGTAAGCTACATGTTGTCATCAGCTGGATAGCTGTATCTGTAACCATACAGACATTAAAACTTGCCAGCAAAGTCAGTCGATACTAGATCAACATAGTAAAGTCCACCATAGTAAAGTCTACCGAAGTTTTCTTGTCTGGCTGGTTCGCCTTCACTGACTGACCTGACAGAGATCATGTGATATGCCATTAACTGGTCCTTTGTTATACGAGATCAATTACCTGCCACAGCTACGTGTTAGCTATTTGATGGGGCACTTTAGGCCTGGGCATGTTATTTTGGTTCATGTGATCAGTCGTGTTACAGTTCATGCAGTGACGTTAAGGTCACCTCATTTCATTTTACAAAGTAGACAGTAGGAAAACCATATAACATCCCCTGGTTCCAGCTTCACAAATGTGAGAATTTGTTGCTTTTATTAGTCATATATGAAAGTACACTTTGGTCGGACAAAATAATCAATTTGAAGATGTCATGTGTGGGGAGTTAAACTGGGCATTTTATGGTAAAAAATGAAGTAATTAGCAGATTAATAGATGATGAAAATAACTGTTAGTGTAAACCCAGTTACCATGCACTTATCAAGCATGTTCCCATGACTGGAATCTGGCACAACCTGAAGTTAGTTCAGCTTACATTTTATGATTGATTTGGCTACTTTACGTTTATGCGGATTTTCTTTCTCCTCAGCTGATATTTGAGAAGGAGGGGGTGTACCTCCACACAAATGCCAAGAGGAGTAACCAGGACACGACCATCCCAGGGTTCATCCGCATTGTGGAGCGGGTAAGCGAATCTGTGTGAGTCAAGGTTGTCGAGATGCAAAGGGGGAAATCAAAGAAAGCCCCGGATTTATTAACCGTGCATTTGTTTTAGGCCGGGGTGCCAGCTTTAGAGTGGAGCCCACTGGAGGATGAGGGTCGCAGTGCTCCTGCTGTACTCTACACCAAAAAGGTCAGTAATCATCTCTTTGCTACACATGAAAAAGACAACAATTATTTGTATTTTTTCTGTCTCAAATATAATTCCCATCAACCCACTTCTTACCAATTAGGATGGAGAAGGAGAGGAGGATACAAACTTCGACCCTGGGTATGAGCCAGACTGGGCGGTTATCAGCACAGTGAAGAAAGATCGAGAACATGTCCCAGTCAGAGATTCAGGTGCAGTTTACACTAAAGTCACTTTGGCAACAGTCATGTTGATGCAGGATGCATTAAACAAAATGTCTCCTATTTTGCCTGCAGGTCAGTGGTCGTTCTCTCTGCCTCTCGCAGAGTTATACTCTCTTCGGAGGGCTCGGTTCTCCTTGGGTCGAAACTTCCTGGTGCTGACTAGTAGAGGGGGGCACCCGCTGCCTCCTCTCCACTTCCACAGAGGAGGAACCAGGGAGCTGCTGAGGGCCCTGAACCGTTACATCATCCTGGACCAGTAAGTATCATCATTAACTAATTCTAGCAGCACTTTCTGTCTTGCTGTTGCTGTTGACGTCAGAGTTCATGTCATGACAGCTGATGTGGAGTTTCAGACAGACCTGTTTTTGCATTTGTTGACGAATCGCATGACTGGGAAAAACATCACATGGTTTCTGTTGTTGTCATCAGGTCACCGGTTGACGGGCGGCTCTTCCTCGCCTACCCTCATGATTCAGGTGCCCTCTCTCAGTCCTTCGATAAGCTGCAGCTCCTCGATGATGGAGGCTCTGATCTGGTTTCGGTAATTTGTTTTTATTTTTTTAAACTTGTAATTGAAAGATAGAAAACAGATACCATAATAATGTTTTTAATAATGTTGTACTTGATGATATGAAGCTGCATTAGAGCAGAAATTGATCATAAAATCTTTATTATTAGCTTGTTGTTTAATACCAATGACCATCAAAGACACCCTCCACTCAATACAGTTCCTCTAACCTCCACTCACACTCCCGTCTTTAGCTGCTCAGTAATGAAGCGCTCAGTGTCTGAAACGTCTCTCTTTCAAGATTGTTGCCATTCTCACTCAGACTCAGAAACCTCTGTTGTCTTTCTGCCTGAGCAGAGGTTTATCCACGACCCGTATGCCACTACATTCGGTGGATTCTCCAAAGTCACCAACTTCTTCAAGGCGGCACTTCGACCTCCAGATTCCCCCGTCTACTCGCGTACTCCTCAGGATCCTAGCTTGTCCCCTCATCCCGACGAAGAGCCCGGCTTCGAACTCATCACCTGTGTAAGAGAGGGAAACAAAATTGTTATAATGCTCAGAGACGTGAGAGTCATAAATCACTTGTTAACGCTTGTGTCTGTCTTTCCGTTAAGGGGGTGGAGCTTGGTCCCAGACCAGACGTAACCAGGGGACAACCTCTGGACAAATGGGAGCAGTTTCTGGACCCAGAGGGGCGAGTGAAGAACCCAGAGAGGATCAAAGAGTTTGTGTTCAGAGGGGTAAGACAGTATATACAGTATAAACAGTGTATCTCCTATCTGGAAGACGCACCTTGTTTACCTTTTTCGACCCCTCTATGCACCAGATGTGCGTGTTTTCATCCCGTTCTTGTCCTTTGCAGGGCGTCACACCGCCCCTGAGGAAGGAGGTATGGAAGTTCCTCCTGGGTTTTTATCCGTGGAACAGCACCGCCAAGGAAAGAGAGGACATTCTGCGGGTCAAAACGTTAGTGGTTTTATTACGCCCTCCTAACTCTGTTTGACGGTTAAAGGAATAGTTTGACATTCTGGAAAATAATCTTTTTTGCTTTCTTGCTGAGAGTTAGATGAGGAGATACCACTCTCATGTCTGTGCGGTAAATATGAAGCTACCATCAGCAGCCAGTTAGCTTAGCTTCCTTGGGTCTTGTCATCAACGTGAGGTTTGCCAAGAAATAGTCCCGCACAAACCTCCCGTAAAACCACAGTTTTTTGCGCTTCAGTTTTTGTATGAACTAAACAAACCTGATATAACGTGTTAATCAGGGAACTTTAGAGGTGTTGTCAGTTGGATTTTGTTACTTTTGGACAGAGCTAGGCTAGCAGTTTCCCCCTGTTTGCAGTCTTTGTGCTAAGCTAAGCTTGCTAATCGACTGCTGGCTGTACCTTCGTATTTACCTTAGAGACTTTAAAGTGGTATCAAGCTTCTCATCGAACTCTCGGCAAGAAAGCAAATAAACATTTCCCAAAATGTCATACTCCCTTTAATGTAGTCCGCCACTTTAACGCCTTTCTGTGTCTGCAGCGATGAGTACTTCAGAATGAAGGTGCAGTGGAAGTCAGTCAGTGAAGAGCAGGAGATGAGGAACTCCCTCCTCAGAGGATACAGAAGCCTGATAGGTCAGCGCTGCAATCTGTCAAACAGAAGATGTGTTCATTGTGTCAGTCAGCTGCCTGTGAGCGCGGCCGCAGATGTTGAAGTTGAACCGTCTTTGTTCTGTTGTGACAGAGAGAGACGTCAACAGGACAGACAGACAGAACACGTTCTTCTCTGGGAACGACAATCCAGGCCTGACTCTGCTTCACGACGTGCTGATGACTTACTGCATGTACAACTTTGATCTCGGTATGTGCTTCTAAGTCGTTGGCAAAACAGACGTGCACCAACACTTAAAAAAAAGACTTGGTACCAAAACAGACAATACAGTACTTATAACAAAAGAAATAATAATTAGTATTATTTATTTATTATAAATGATTTGCTGCAACAAGGGCATTGCATGTCTTTACCAACTCTTAATAATTTTAATGATCCTTTAAAAAATGCCAGTGACAATTGTCGTCTTTTGACAATAAGCATAGATAGATAGATAGATAGATAGATAGATAGATAGATGGTTTTTATCGATCCCAAATTGGGACATTCTTATAGGCAACAGGATACAAAAACAATTTACAGATGGACTAGGATTAGACACAGATTATTATTCTTCACAGGTTAGTAGATTAAAAAAAGTGTGTAGGAGGTGTTTTAACATTTTAAAGCAAAGACTTTTCCAAACAAAGGCAGCTCTGCCAAAGTAAGGGTGTTCCCGTCAGGATTTTTGGAGCCGATCACTGATCGGCCGATACGATCACCAATCACGGGGTCTATTTGAAGCCTTCTCTTTATCGTTTATTTATTTATTACTATTCTTAACAACATCGTATATTAAGTATTAAAATGAAGACATGAGAAAGTACCATGAATTGACAACTGTTTATTCATTGGTAGGCAACGTGCAACATATTCCGCTCTCTCTCTCAGAGACACAACTTAAACCAGAGCAGCCTTGAGTTGAAGAAATATAGCTTTCCTGTGGAATAAAATAAATAACATTTTATAAAATAAAGATTAGAATAAAAGCTAAATACAACAAGTTAGAACAACAAAATATGCTGAGTGGCATATGAATTCCATTATTTTGGCTGGTATTTCTTTTGGTCTCTTGCTGTACAGTTGCTGTGTCGTTTTCCTTGAGGTGCCTGACCTTCAAATGTCTGATGAGGTTCGTGGTGTTGAAACTTTTTGGTTTCATTCCTCCACAAAGGATTTCCTTGGAGAGAAAATGTCTCACGTGTTTTGCGTTATCGGCTCTTCTCATCAGCCTTTATAGAGACCACCGATCACACAATTTAGAACGAATGTCGGCAGATCAATCACCCTTACCACAAAGCATTACAAACACACACAATATGCAGAAGTAAATACCTGTGAAGTTCACAAATTAAAATGCTTTTACATTCGGGGAGATTTTCCCTCCTGTCCTAAAAGTTTTACATCCCACCGCAGTGAACCTCCAGCTTTCTCTTTGTTAGATTACAGTTGACTTTTAAATTATAGGGGTGTTTTCCATGATCTGAGTTGCTAATGAGCATTCAGCCAGATGTATCCACGTCACCCTGACACTGTTGTTTCCATCCGCGCAGGTTATGTCCAGGGGATGAGTGATCTCCTGGCTCCTATCCTGTTCGTCACCCAGAACGAGGTGGAGTCCTTCTGGTGTCTGAAAGGCTTCATGGAGCTGGTGGTTAGTAGAAATCTCAATCTTCAATTTCAGTCAGAAACAAGTTTAGGTTTTGTTGTTTGAGGCACTATTAAATTAGCAGCAGTTGTACTGTGGATTGGATGTCTTTCAGTTTGGTCTTTGTTGTCTTTCCTCTTTATCCTCTGCAGCACCAGAACTTTGAAGAGTCTCAGGAGGCCATGAAGCAGCAGCTCCTTCAGCTCAGTATCCTGCTGAAGGCTCTGGACCCGGAGCTATGTGACTTCCTGGGTTAGTCAGCCAATCCTCATCCAGTCCGACTGGATTGGATTAAAATGCATCGTTAACAAGTCCTGAGGCAGAACTGGGCACAAAAGTTATTTGGATAATGCAACAAAAAGTGGGGCAGGAACAAGAATAAAGCAAACATTAGAATCTATGAATTATTATGTATAAACGTATACACATTTATATGCAGATGGGGTGCACACCATGTTGATATGCATGATGAAAATGTATGCTAAACGACAGGAAGTGATTAACTAAAATCCATGAATTTCCAAGATACAGGGTATGTAGAACGTGCTCAAGACATAACTCTTAATATTACTTTATTACTTTTTACAAGGATTCATTCTTCTGTTTTTTTGTTGGTCACTAAACACATTTCTTTTCGTCCATCAGACTCTCAGGACAGCGGCTCTCTTTGCTTCTGTTTCCGCTGGCTGCTCATCTGGTTCAAGAGAGAGTTTTCCTTCGAGGACATCCTCACCATGTGGGAGGTGAGTGCACCATTTACTTCTGTTCATTACTTCTCTTTCATTCGAATCAGCTTAAGTGCAGTCAGTTACTACGTTTACATGCACAAAATATTCAGTTTTTTGCCCTTATTCTGAAAAACAATATTCCTACTAAGCTGTTTACATGGCTAATGTAAATGAATATTCCACTAATATTCATATCTTTCATTCGTTCAACCACCTTCTTGAAGAGGTCGGTGTTGCGATATTTGCACATATCCAAAAACCAGTTGATATCCAAGTCTTTCATAATGTTTAAGAGTAAGTGTGTTTCTCCTTCCCACCAGAAATGTGGGCTTTTCTTTTGTGCAAACTGCGGTAAAAACCCCAACTGAGACGCATATTCCGATACATGTATACATGTCCAAAGAACGCTCCTAAAACCTGAATAATATCGGCATATCCCACATGTCTTAATTGGAAATATTCGGAATAAGGCCTAATCCAGAATGTCCAAACGGAATATGCTATTTACATGACTCGTATATCAAATTCGGAATAATAGTGTGTGAAAATGAATGTGCATGTAAACCTAGTCAGCGAGACAGACAGCCAGGCTCGCTTCGCTCTTTTAAACTTGACAGTGTCATCCCTAACGTTTGACATTTATTGAGGTATTGTCTTGATAAAAGAAGAAGTAAATGTTGTGAAACTTGAAACTTAACTGCAACATGTCTGAGGAGAAATCTGGTCTGTTTTTGGATATCATACTACTGAATCATAGTGTAACAGTGTATCTTATGTAGCAAAATGAGTTTACAACAAGTATTGTTCTGTAACGTCTTGTTTTCTTTCTCAGGTCCTCTGGACTCGTCTTCCATGTGACAACTTCCACCTCCTGATCGCCTGTTCAATCCTGGAGTCCCAGAGAGGAGAGCTGATTGGCTCAGACCACGACTTTAACACTATTCTGAAGGTGTGTGTGTGTGTGTGTGTGTGACAGGAACAGAGTTACTTTGTCTATAACTATACTCGTTTTCATCGGTGAACCCCTTCCCACGTTGTGACTTCTCTTCAGCACATCAATGAGTTGACGATGAAGTTGGACCTGCAGAGTGTCCTGCGTGGAGCGGAGGCCATCTACCTGCAGCTGACTCAGTGCAAGGTAAGAGCCGCTTCATGGGCCAATCAGATTCAGCATGGAGTCCGTGGAGTATCTCAGTCTGTGTCCAGATTTGATCTCGCAGTTTGTGGTTCTAATGAAGAGCAAAGATGAGGCACGTTGTTAGAACTGTGCCTGTATTTGAAAAGCTAAATCTGAAAAAGGCCCTCTACAGAAGCTGTAGGGTTATTGACACATCTACACAAGTGATTCCTAAACGCTCACATGGGATCCCAACATAAATCTGAAGGGTCCCAAGACGATTAAAGACATAAGAAAAAAAAATTCTGTTATGCCAAATAATTCTGACTTTTCTCTGATATTTGCTTGTTCTTGTTAAATTTCTCCTCTGAGTTCAAATCCTTAAAATCTGAAAAAGAACAATGATTCTTTGCTTGAGCGGCCATAACCTTTCACGAGGGGTCACAAGGAGACATTTCTTCATTTTAAGGGGTCACAAGGCAGAAGTGCTGCAATCTGTAAAGACAAGTCTTTACACACAAACACAAATTTTTGTTTTATTTCCTTATTGGTTAAACGCCGTCTGTACATTTTTGAATTGATATTTTTATTTTTAAGCTTTTACTCATGCTCCACTGTAATAATAATAATCAGTCATGTCTATTTCAATGTCTGCGATCTGTCTGGGATCGAAATCCACCCCAGGGGTTGATTGCAGCTTTTTTTACCATTTAAAAATCCTCCAGCAATTGTAATTTTTCATATCCATCAGCATCCCTTTTTAGAGTTTTAGCAAATTTGGTTATATCTCTACCTCCTTAGTGTTCTTGCTGCATTTCAGACACAAAGTCAGGAAAAATTAGGGAGATTTAGAAAAGCATCACTTCACAGGAATATAGAAAAAATGTCTTTCTGCAACTTTAAAAAAAAAAAAACCCAACTGAAACCAAAAGAATAAAAAGCAGTATTTGTTGACACCTCCTCTCCTCCTCCGCCCTCCCCAGGAGCTTCCCCTCAAGGTGCAGCAGGTTCTAGGTCTCTACATCCCCTCCAGCTCTGAGGAGGAAAGCCCAGACTCCCAGGCCAGCGAGACACAACGCCTCCTCAGCCAACCGCAGGCAGGAGCTGCTTCATGTAATTCAGCACACGGTCCCACCTGTCCTTAAATCTGCAGCTCAGCTGGAGGACTCGCCACAAAAAAATCTATATCTATATCTACCATAAAGGATCCAACGAGAAGGAATAAAGACTGTTGTTTCTGTTGGTCAGAGGCAGGGGGCGCTGTCGGGGGTTTTTCTTTTAATGTACCCATGAATGTTACAATTCAAGATGAAGATACACTATAGCCGTACTTGCAGTGCTCTTTTTCTTTGTCTGTGTTGTCCTCCTCCTTTTCCATATTCGCTTGTTGCTTGTTTACACGTCCTGTGTCTCTCTGCTGCAGAGTACTGCCATCCTGTCCACTCTCCACCCTCCCTTTGATGCTGCTGTTTCACCTTTTCACAACTTATTTAATAATTGTAGTTTTGTCTGCTTGAGTTACAGTCCTCGCGTCCCCTCGCCACTGTTCTCAAAAAAGGGAAGGAGTTGAAGGAGAAACTCGCTGGCAGCACCGTGTTAGTACTGTTTGATGCCATTCCAGCCCTATGCAAAGTTCTTGCATGCCTTATAGGTTTCACAAGTGGCACGGTAATATTTTAAGCCTTGTAATTATCTGTATAATGTCATAACGTTTTCATCCGCTGATTATTACCAATTAAATGGTTGAATCTTAACGAAGCAGGGTGTATAAACTTTATACTTCTGTCTGTCAGCAGGTCTACTCACAGCCAGGATCTGTACACAGCATAGATCGCTGCCACATAACACAGCATTTAAACTCACCAGTCTGCCCTCATTGATATAATGAACAAAATATTAGAAACACCTCTCTGTATAACGCAATACAATCCAACAGCACCACAAACTGCAGCCTCCAGAATGACCATAACGTTTAATCAACACCTCTTTAAACAGTTTCAACAAAAACTGAACATTATAAACATCAGGGTAACATTTATTGCAGGGCTGTTGGGTTAGACTGCATTAGTTTTAGCTATAGGTGTACCTAATAAACTGGCAACTGAGTGTATAGGCTAAGCTAGTTTGCAATACCCGTCCCTAGAAGGGGCCCTTATTCAAATACATACAACTCAACAAGAAAATACACACAAAACAACACAAGAGTCAAGATACACTAACAAAACAGCACAAAATACATTCAAAACAGCACAAAACTGGAGAAAATACACACAAATGCAACAAGACACAAACAATGATACAAGAAAATTACCATAAAACTCAATGACGGGGACCAGATCCTTCATGACGGATGCATTTTGAGATGTGTGTGGGTAAGTCCATCATACTGATCCCCGAACAGAGAAAGTCGTCTGTAGAGTTACTGAGCCAGGAGCCCTGAGAGGAGCCTGCTTATTTAGATATTTATGATGGGTTTAATATAAGCAGATTTAATAAAATAATCAAAACTTATTTAGGGTAACACCTAATTTTACCCCCCTTATAAGCAACCTTTTAATAATTGTAATATATTTAAATACACTTATTTTTTACAACAAAAAAAACTTTTATTTGTAAAATTGTAATTACTCCAGTGTAACAGTACCAACTGTTTGTTTATGCAGTGTCTTAACTTGTGAACTGGTTAAACTTTGGCCTCCCCCCCCTCCTCCCCCACTGGCCAGCAGGTGTCTGAGTGAGGTGAATGGCTGAGGGGAAAATAGGACCTCTGTTCTCCACCGTCCCGGGAAATGAGCTGGAAAATGAGGGGCGGAGAACCACACCCCCTTCTCAGGACCCGCTGCACTCCTCTTTTGGCTCGTCGCTGTCTCTTTCGCCCTCGATCCATGTTGTTTGAATACAGCTGGGATGTATGAATTTAGCAGGGTGCTTAAACAGGCTGACGATCTGTCACACCCCATCCTACCCCCCCTCCATCCCGTCCACCCCAACCTGACCTCACTTGACTGCCAGAGCCAAACTTACTGAGCCCTTCATTCAAACTCAATCTGCTTTCAGCCCCTCTCAAAGCCTGTTTTATAGGCGAAGGCCTTGTCGACAGCTTTAAACCCCATATTCCCTCACTAACGCTACAATCGACTAAGTGTTGGAGGATTATGCTCTCTTCATGGTGTCATTATGCTGCGAGTCTTAGAAAAGCTGTTATCTGCAGTAGATGATGAAGCTCTACCCTCTGTGCTTTGAGATCTGAGCCTTGAGATGGTTTTTAAATACCAGGAGCATTTTAAAGGCTCTTTACATTTCTCATGGTGTGTTTTTGTATGGTGGTCAGATTTATGGACTAGTTGTTGCTCTTGTTTCACACGTTCACACTCTCTGATTTAACACTTTTTAAATTTAGAAATTGAACACTTCTAAAATTCTGGAGAAGAGAGTTCATCCACGTTTTCGGGCTGAAATACAACTTTATAAGAGTATTTAAAAGGAGTCAGATTGTCGCTGAGCGGCGGTCCTCACTGTCCCACAGTTAGAGGAGTCTGGAAAGATACCTGCCAACCCTTAAATAAAGAGTCTGAGCTGCTTCCTTCAGGGCCAATGTTTGATAAATAAACGAAGTGCAATAAATTCATTTTTAGTGTGTACAATAAAATCCCCTTATTTGCACTCCAGCAATTAATTTACATCCTTTCTAGTTACCAAAAAGTCACTTTTTAACTTGTTTGTATTCACTGGTTTTATGTGCTTTTGGTTAAGTTATATTTATATTTTAATCTGTGGAATTTCTTTTTATTAATCTGTTTAACTGAAGGATGAGTCTGGTTTTGACGTTCTGCAAGTCAGATTTCTGCTGTTCCAGTTACAGTAAAGTCAAATCAGAGCATGAAGACGTGAATTCATGAAGTAGTCAGATGGCACTTTTGGGAGGATTGGTTCATTTGTGAATGATCATTTTCTTTTAGGGTGGATTTCCCCCTTTCTGAAATGTGAAATGTAGTTTTTGAGTGTTTACAGCTCCACTCACTGTTACTGTGATATATATTTATATGGTGGAATGTAACAGAAGTACATTTGCAAGTACTGTACCCAAGTACAATTTTTAGATAGTGTACTTTTTACTGCACTACATTTATTTGACAGGTGCTGTTACTTTATATATTTAAATTTTAAAACAACAAAAAACATGATGAGTTTATAAAATATGATTAAACTACCCAGCAGGATGTAAAATATGCTTCAAATTAGCTCCACGTTACTTCCACATTAATGCATCAGTAGTAACAATCTAATCGTGTAATATATAATGGTATAACACTGAATACTTTTGATACTTTTAAAGTACACTAATACTACTTATGTACTTTTAGTAAAGTGACATTCTCAATGCAAGACTTCTCCTAGTAATTAAGTATTTTTATATTGCAGTATCGCAACTTTCACTGTATGTCTGATAAAATATAAAAGAACCAGTCCTATAAAATAATGTCTGTCTTAATTAAAATCATGATTATCTTTCTATTAAATATAGTTCCTAACCACGTTCTGCTCAAATATCATGTCCTGAAGAACTGATTTTTTGCAGAAAAGTTTACTTTTTCTTTCAGTCACAGTCAGTGAAGATGGCCGTCAGCTCTGCGTTGAATAGAGCATGAATTATTGATGCTCGGCTGAAATCATGGCGTGGTGTCCGTGTGGCCGTCCATTTAACTCCTATTTGAAACACGAGCCGCCATTGAAGCCTTAATGTGTGAAAAGCCACCTGTAATGACTGTCAAATACAATCTGTATTCTCCACTGGTGACTCGACCCCATTGTGGCCATCGGAGGAGTCCCCGGGGAGTGTGACAAAAGTGTGTCTACCCCATGAATGTGTGAAGTGTGTGTGTGTGTGTGAGGAGCCAGCAGCAGGCAGAAGGCCAGGGGCTGTTGTCTGACACTGATTTGTAAAGGGAGACAATACGGCTCATTGACCTGCCCGGCTCCACTGTCTGTTGCACATACCTCGCCCAGCCCTCCCCGGTGGCTTCGCTGCTCTTTAAACACGAGCAGCAGATTGCCACAGGCGCAGGGAGGGGAGGCCGACGGGACGCAGGTTGCTTTGACAATGAGGAAAAACCTCCGAGAGAAGAGGGAGAGAGGAGGCAGAGCCAAAACTTTGATGAACACATTTACAGAGAGAACATATTCTAACCTCTAAACCTCACTTTTACCAGGATGTGAGGCTTGAACAATCAGCATCTTTTCAATCACTTCTCAAAACGTATCCGAATGCTAGCACACTGATTTATTTCAACACGTCTTCTCTCTCTTTTGCCTTGTTGCCTCCTGAAATGTTTTAATCCAGGTTAAACCATGTGAAGCACTTTATAACTTTGGTTTGAAAAGTGCTGTATAATAAAGTTTATTATTATTATATAAATGCAGTATTGGAGGCAGGTCATATACTGTTTTTGAATCTTGTCAGGATGTAAAAACCCTCTTACACTCGCAGTTCCCAAACTTTCAGGCTTGAAATTCCTTGAAACGTCCCCTTATCACAAGTTAGTTGTTAGTAATTTGAAAGTAACACCACAACTAATTCAGTTGATTCATTGATTGGTTTATATTTATCTGTTTTGCATCCAGCACCTTCGTGTTTTGAAGTAGTTTTGGAAAGTTTTTAAATTGTTTGGTTCCTGAAAAGTCAGTGAAAAAATGCCCAGAGCCCAAGGTGACATCTTAGAAAAGCCTGCCCAAAGATAGTCAATTTACTATCATATAAAACAAAGAAAAACTGAAAAAAATCTCCTTTGAGAAGTTGGAAACATTGCAAATTCTGGCCATTTTTGCTTGAAAAACATATTTAAATGATTAACCAATTATCAAAATTGTTGCTGATTCATTTTCTGTCAATTTAATAATCAATTCAATTACTAATTATTTCCCTCTTTTCCTTAACACATTGTTTAATTTGAATAATTTGGCCTCAAGAGGTAAAACTATCCAGAAAATCACAAGAAATAAAGTAGAGACTGGAGAAATGTCTAAAAGAACATAAATATATACATTTTTGCAGAAATATGTATATATTGTTTCCTCTGTTATTTATCTCAAAACCCATCAAATTTATCTTGTGACCCAACTGAACCCTTGTAAGGATTTTGACCTTGACAAGCTTTGATATTATCGGACACAATTGAAATCACACTAACTATAGTATACTGTAAGTATTGTAATTGCAATTAATAGTAAGTATTAAGTACAAAAGTAATAATACGTACGTGTATCTCTTAAAGACAAAAATGATCTTAACTCTTTAAATGAAGTAACTGAATATATGAAATTCATTTAATAAATGTCAGTACCTGAGGATATTTTATCTAACATCCATCCAGGCTTTGACATATTTCCTCTCATGCTCACGTTGTAAACAAACACCCTCCTCCTTTTGTCATCCATTCCCATTGTCAGAGTCTGGAGATGACCTCTTCTCTCCCCTCTCTGCCTCTCACCCGCTCGTAGCCTTTTCTTTTCCTCCCTTCTCTCTTTCACTGTCGAAGACAAGCTGTTGCTCTGTCCCTGCGGGCCACTCCCTCACTTGTCTGCTCCTCTCTCCTCCCCTCTCTCCCCTGCTCTGCTTCTTTCTCCCTCTCCCCACCTGTTGGAGCAATTGTTGCACGGACCACATTGTTGTCTTCTTATTATTTTATGTCACTCACGAGGGTACCCTCCCCTTTTCTACGGTCTTTTTCCTTCCCCTCTGTGCCACTCCCTCTTTCTCTCCCAATGCTGGGTATAAAACTCAGAGAAGATAGTTGAGGAGTGATATTCAGCAGAGCACCACAGGAAGTCAAAACTATTTCAGCAAGGAAGAAGGAGGATCTGCAGGGATTTCCCAGCTTCCGGTTACCTGCAGAAGGTCCAGCTCCCTCAGGTGACAGAGGGACACTAGCTGCTGCGTTTTTTTCCCATTTGGACTTAAACCACATTCACATTTTACCCATCAGGCTGTGCAGATGGACAGAGGCATGTCTGTGTCTCTGTGGTGTGAGGAGGTGGAGGACGACCAGAGCCAGGCTGAGGCACAAGCCCAGGGACACATCATGGGCTCATCTCAGCTGCGAGCCGCCTGGGACCCCACCGTGTCGGGGCATCGTGTGATCCAGAGGCTGCTTCATGTGGAGGAGAGGTACATGCCCTCCATGCTCTACATCGCCCTCATCCAGAGGGATCCAGAGCGCAGGGAGGAGCTCACCAAATGGGCCCTGGAGGTATGAAGCTCTCTCATGCTCCAGTTTCTCGGTTTTCCTCGTGGCAGCTGTGATTCTGATGTCTCACGTCTTCTTTTTTCTCTCTCCAGGTGTGCTGTGAGTGCGGCTGTGATGAGGCAGTGTTCCCCCTGTCTGTCTCTCTGATGGATAGGTTCCTGTCTGCCTCTTTGTCTCTACCTGTCTCGCCATACTGCCTGGCTGCTGGCTGCATCCTCATCGCCTCCAAACTGACAGAGTGTGACAACGTCACCGCTGATACTCTCTGTGCTGCGGCTGAATACAGCTTTCAGCCTTCCAACCTGCGGGTGAGCCAGTCACACAGCATCCACACATGTAGATGTCAGGGTCCTAGTGAAGTGAGAGCAGAGGTGTAGCTGATTCTGGACTCCCTTAAAGAATTTAGCTCTGGACCCTCTTTTTTAAACTGAAGTAGTTCTGCTAGAGTTTTGGGATCCTTTCCACCTTTAACCCCACTCGCAGTGGCATTGAGTACAAGTTAAACCTTCATTTTAAATGCAGAATTCCTCATTTTACACCTTTTTATAATGTTATTATTTTATTATAGTTGTAGCAGCCAATATAGTGTATCACACTAACGTAAAGGCAGACAAAGACAGTGATGCCTTAGCACATCCATCATCTGGGCTCACTTAAAACTTTAATTAACAAACCAATAGAACTACAGCTAACTTTTTTTTAATTACTGATTTTTCCATCACTTATATGGAATGTATACATATATTTTTCTACTTTTGTATTTCAGTTTCAGCAACATATACAATCATATTCACAATTGTGCCTGCTGTTTTTTTCGATTTTTTCAGCTGTATCTATATGATTTATGATGAAAATTGAATTAAACTTAAATAAACTTCCCTTCAGCTTGAAGTATTAAATGTAATGGTTAGAATAAAACAAGGGTACAAATTAGGTGTGTAGTGGTATGACTGTGTGTATGCACATCTCAGCCAGAACAGTCAGATGAGCTCAAAGAATTGTGTCACTGAACTCTAATTCAGACTTTAAAACCAGGAGAAGACCATATTCAAGATCTATCACAATATAACAATAAATGAATCCCTCATGATGTCTGATCTCACTTGTACCATTCTGACTCCTAAATGCACCTGTTTTCCCTCCATCAGGAAATGGAGCGTGTCATCCTCGCCACCCTCCGATGGGATACAGCAGCAGTGACCCCGCAGGACTTCCTCCCACATTTCCTCGCCTCCGTGGAGGAGAGAGGAGATGGAGACAGCAGTGACTCTGAGGAGGGGCTGCTCTCCACCCTGCGGCGGCACAGCGACACGCTGGCTGCCATGTGCGCCTGTGACTCCCGCTTTCTGGGAGCACCACCGTCACTTGTTGCTGCGGCGTCACTGAACTGCGCCCTGAGAGGTCTGGGCAACAAGGGCCTCACTCACCTGGCTGTTATGAGTGAAGCACTGGCGGAGCTCTGCCAGACTGACCTGGTGAGTACCTGCATGGTCTGAGGCTGCACATGATTTGATTTGATATGCTTTGATCAGATTTAGGGTCAAGGTTTTGTTTTTTGCAGGGGATGAGAGTTTAATCAGTTTTAAGCAAATAGACTAAGAAGTCTTGTGTTTTGTGGTACCTGCTTGTTTTTATAGTCATGCCAAAAGCAGGAAGAGACTTGCATCTATTACAAAAACCATTGATTTTCTCCATGTCTTGCATCCTAGGCAGTGCTGCAGTGCTACAGTGAGATGATCGAGTATGCCCTCCGACAGCGGCTGAGGAGTGGACTTCAGCAGGGTCCCATGGAGAAAGATGAAGAGGTGGAGAACGAAAGGGCCGGGACACCTACTGACATGAGAGAGATTGATTTCTAAACACCGAATCAGTTGTTGCATTGAAAGGGTGAATCAGTCAAACTGATGTAAATTGATTATGACCTCAAAATGCTCTGACATGTTTTATATATGTTTTATTTTTCTTATTTTGAAATTATTTTATTGAGTGACTGTTACTATTTATTTTTTGCTTTATTTATTTGTGAACAGTTTTGCAACTATGTGTTTTCCATGTGCCATATTTTATTATCTATTTCTATTAATTTTATTGTAGGCCTAGATGTTATTTTGATGCATAATATTTATACCTTTTATTTATTATCACGTGCAATTGTTGACTCTTTTGATGTTAATTTATTTCAATTTGCCATGACTTTGTGTTTGTGTACTGAATTAAATATACAACAAATCTATTTTCCAAAGCAATAAAACGTTTAAAACGTTTGTATATACTTTGCGTCCCTGTATTATTTACCAAGGGTATGATGCTGCCTTCACATACTATTCATAGACTAGCACATCCGAGCTTTTGGTGGGACATAAACACCCCCTAAAAAGACAGTGAGAAGAGAAAATATCTCGGTGGCCAAGTTCATCTACTTAACAATGTGTCAAATTTTTCATCATGAGTTGACATTACTTTCACTCTTACAACTCAACAATTCGATAATCTCACCTCTTATTATTAATGAAGAAAAAAAACATCCATTATTTCCGACCGTACCTGAATGCAGCATGTTGGACCAGCGCTGCATCCTCATGACGTCAATTTTATTCGACTCATACAGCTCGTGCTTTGAGCATTGGATCAGATATTAAAAACCTACGCGCAGCAAGAGACGAGCTATTTTTAGATATTTTGTGTTATAACAAATTTCAATTGTGGTTTTAATATCGGCGGAGTTTAAATGAAGAATTCATAGAAAATCGTGAGATATAAGAGGGACAACGCAGGAAGAACTGTGCTAGACGCGTACCGCTAAGGTAACATATAACCAGACCCTGTTATATCATCTGTACAATTACGTTTAAAGAACGAATAATGTTGACAATGTTGTAAAAACCAAACATTAATTCACTTATGTCGCTGGTTAATCTCACAGGCACCTTCACACCTACAGAATCCCGCATCCACATCCACATCCGCATCCGTGTTGTCCTTTTTTAAGCTAGTTAGCTAACTAGCTACAAACACGAAAAATATCATACTAATATCCTATTTAAACCCTGTTAAATATTCCATTAAGTAACATTTCTGGTGGCTTACACAAAATATATCCAGTTAATTCAGCTCTCATAAGAAGTTTCAGCTCAAAATAGACCGTTACGCCAAACTCCACTTAAGAAATCTGATATTACTGTTGCCTCTTATTCTACGAAGACTCACACGTCTAAAAATAAACAAAAATTAGGCCTCTTTACAAATCTCTAAAGTCTCCTGGTAAATTCGGCATACAATGTAGACACCAGCCACCAACCAATTACACTAAAATCCGAATATGATTGGCTCACAGTTGTCAGCTAAGTTACTGTTCTCAATGAGTACTTACAATTATCCAGGTCATGATCAAGGTTATCTGCCCAGATGTGCTTTGTGCTTGAGTCATGTAATAGTTAGGGACAAATAGAAACATAGTATGATAAACAGTGTGTGCTGCACCTTAAATAAAGTCTGACACGGGTCATGTGGAGGGTAAGTTGTCTTTGTTGCCCTCGTCTTCCATTACATTGAAAATATTTAGAGATCAAATCCAGCAGTGTTCAGGCAACGTGGTGCAATACTATACTGCTCAGTTACAGAAGACAGGCCTGTGCAGACAGCAGGTAATGACTAGAAACTTTATTAATGGTATAATAATGTATACTGAATATGAATAACCAGATTACTCTATGTTTTAAAAGATAATATCATCTCTTAAATATGATCAAAAGCAGAATTAGACACGTAAGTGGTATTGTTTTATAATTTGCATGTGAACATGTTGTAATATTCATTGTTGTTTATTTTGAAGGAGGATGACCGTGAAACCTGGCTGCCTGCTGCTGCTTCTATCCATCTCTGTTAGGGTCTGGTCAGTGCCTATTGATCGCAATGTAGACAACCAGGAAGCTAAAGAGGAAGTGCAGGAGGAGAACGGGGTAACGGTCTCAGTCGTCTACCATTTGATGTGTTTTCTTATTATTAGTTTTAGTTGAGATTCAGTGTGTTGAATAACCCGTCCTTTACAACACACTCTTGCAGGACACTGGCCTATACTACGACAGGTATCTCAGAGAGGTGATTGAGGTTTTGGAGACAGACCCTCACTTCAGAGAGAAACTGCAAACAGCAAACACAGAGGACATCAAGGTCAGAGTCCATTTCTTACTTTTTCTCTATTCATTCTCACTCACAAAGCTTCCTCGTTCACAGGTAACAAGAGGATCTGACATTTAATCTGTTCTTCTCATCTGTGATGTCCCGTGTTCTCCGTCAGAATGGCCGTCTCAGTAAAGAGCTGGACCTGGTCAGTCACCATGTCAGGACTCGCCTGGATGAGCTGAAGCGTCAGGAGGTTTCTCGCCTCAGGATGCTGCTCAAGGCCAAACTGGACAGCACCAACATACAGAGTGAGTGGATTTGTGTTTTTGTTTTGAGGTGGGAAGTCGTTCGTCCGACTTCGGTGTGTTCATGAGCTTTCAAGTCATAATGTGGAAACAACATGGACGCTACAAAGAAGATGTGTTGTATTTTATTGCTCAGAGCGTTTAAATAACACGTTGATAGCTGTTTCCAGGGGTCCAGTCAGGTTGGCTGAGGCTAGAGTTCCAGTGAAGATTCATGTTGCTATCCAACTATGCTGAAACAGTTGGAAGCTTTATATTACAAAGTGATTTTGTCCCAGACTTGTTGCTGCACCAGTACATTCCCTAAAACAGCTAAAATATTGTTTTGCCTGACTTGTTTTCAGGGTTGATGCTAATAAATAACTTTTCTAACTAATCTGGGTCACTATATGAGGACAGCAACTAATACCATATTACAAATTACATGTGAGCAATACATAAATTAATAAAAGGTTTCTTACCATCAACCAAATATTTACTTTCGTCTGCCATGTTTCTGCGTATATGATGTCAACTTCTGGCAAGTCTTGTACCAAAGTTTTTGCAGACTTGAGGGGCATTCACGTGAATTTTCCCAGTTGAGAACTCACTTTTCCGATTACTCCAAAACCACATGAATGCAACATTAGTATTGAGAGGGGAATGTAGCCTCGTACAGAGATGTGTTCAGTATGTACAGGACATGAATGTATTTGGTAAATCCTGTATATGCTGTGAAGCCCTGCAGATGGACCACGCCTCCCTGCTGAAGCAGTTTGAACATCTGGATCCCCACAATCAAAACACCTTTGAGGCCAAAGACCTTGAGCTGCTGATTTCCACGGTGAGATCATTCAGCGATAAATTACAAACTGGATTTTTGTTGACCCCAGAGAGTAAAAAATCTTTGTCATGCCGCTCAATAGTTTACATGTTCTGACCTGATTTTATGGAATGTGGGGAAGTCATGACCCCCCCCCCACCACATTCCAGCAGAATCATAATTACACTGATGAGACTCAAGGGGGCTACAATTACAGGTCAAAACTGTACGGCAGGCCTGTTACTGATTGTTCCAGAATTTCTGCTTTGTATTATAGTTGACCCCATTTTTTAATTTTTTAATTAAAAGCTTCAAAGAATTCCAAGGTGACAGCCTCTGTCTGGCTCTTTGTCTAGGCCACCAAGGACCTGGAGAACTACGACGCTGAGAGACACGAGGAGTTCAAGCGCTACGAGATGCTGAAGGAGCACGAGAGACGGGAGTACCTGAAGGGCCTGGACCAGGAGAAGAGGGAGAGAGAGGAGAAGAGACTACAGGAGCTGAAGGAGAAACACCGGCAGCACCCTAAAGTCAATGCGCCGGTAGACACAAATGCACCCATGTTGGGTTTTTGGTTTTTTTGGTGGACGTGAATAAAGCTCTCTTACATGTTTTCCCTCTTTGTGCTGCATTTCCCCCCCCACTCAGGGTAGTGTTGCTCAGCTACGGGAGGTTTGGAAGGAGACGGACGGACTGGATCCTCAGGAGTTCAACCCCAAAACATTTTTCAAACTGCATGGTGAGTGACACCTCTTCTTTTAACCCTTGCCGTTTCCTCATATCACTCTGATAAGTTTGATATGAATCGAGTTCTCATTTCTTCTCCGTTTAGATACAAATGAAGATGGTGTTTTAGATGAGCAGGAATTGGAGGCTCTCTTCACTAAGGAGGTAAGGAACCCTACAGTACATCGTGGCTGCTTCATATTTGCTTTGATTTTGCTCAAACTGAAGTTTTTACTTGTGCGGTTTTACAATGAAAACCCTGATGAAACCCCTTAAAATGCCACGACAGAATATCAAAAATGGATGATCATCTGTTTGAAAATACAGCTGTTTCTTCAGTGTTCCTGCAGACCTTTAAAGTTTTTAACCTGACAGCAGTGATATGCTCAGCATCCCTGTAGCAGCTAACATCTGTTCATAAGGAGTCGGTCTAGACCTGCTCTTTATGGAAAAGTGCCCTAAGATAACTTTGTTATGATATGGCGCTATATAAATAAAACTGAATTGAATTGAATTTCCCTCCTCCAGCTGGAGAAGGTCTACGACCCAAAGAATGAGGAAGATGATATGATGGAGATGGAGGAAGAAAGGCTGAGGATGAGGGAGCATGTCATGAAGAATGTGAGTCTTAATTATTGACTTTTATCTCTCTGCTCTTGTTTTCATCATGAGCCAAGAGTCTCCACTTTTTTCTCTGCTTTGCTTTGACTGATGCCGCTTACGTTTCTGTGTTTAAAAAGGTGGATGCAAATAAAGATCGTCTCGTCAGCCTGGAGGAGTTCCTCAAATCCACAGAGAAGAAGGAGTTCAATAATCCCAAAGAGTGGGAGGTAATGAGCCAAGAGGTGGCCTGAAGGTCGGGGGAAGTGGGCGGGTGATTGGACGGTCTGTGGTTTAAATCCCAGGACACGCTGGGAAAATGTCGGTTGATGAAGTTTAATGAGTATCCTTTCCCTCATCAACTCGCTCCCACAAGTGACTCCTGTGAATAGAAGTAAAGTAGTGTAATGTTATGTTTAGTTAAAAGAGCACTCTACCAATTAGCGTTGCACCCCTATAACGTCGGCAGACTCAGGATGGACAGTTTAAAAAAAAAAAAAAAGGATCGGGGGGGGGCTTGAATAATATTAGTTTTTTAAAAATAAGTAGCAGGCAGCATAATATAGATTTGGTTATACCATTTCTTCCAGTTAAGGAGGGATTATAATTGTCAGCAAAAGTCACTACGGCAGACTGACCTTCCTTTTACGCTACAATATGTCTCCACCTTGCAATGCTCTCTTTTTATTTTGTCTGCCTCCACTGGAGCAGTTGGGGTTAAGGACCTTGCTCAAGGGCACCTCAGTGGTGGTAATGAGATTTATCCTGCCGGTTCGGGGGATTGAACCAGCAACCTTCCGCTCATAAGCTCACTTCTCTAACCTTTAGGTCCATCATATGTATCTGTAAAATGAACATTTGCATGCTAAGTAAAGATGGAGACAGTGCAACAGAAGCAGGACCAACTGATGGGGTATGAGCATGAAGGAAGCTCCAGCGACGACATTAGTTTTTACAAACGTTTTAACAGTGGTGTAAATTCCTCGTAATACACGCATTCCCCTGCGGCTGTCTGTCTCTCTAGACTCTGGACACTAAGCCGGTGTACACAGACGAAGAGCTCCAGCGATTTGAGGCTGAACTCCGGGACAAAGAGGAGGAGCTGAAGAGGAGGGCGGAGACTCTGCATCAGGAGCAGGAGCTACTGAAGGAGAGAGGCAAAGCTCTGGAGGCCCAGAGGAGAGAGTACCAGCAGGTAGCAGGCCCGCCACATCACTCACTGCTTTATGTCAGCTGAAACTGGACTAAAAGAATCATATACGGGTCAAGCTTGAAATATATTAACTCAACGACCAATTTTCAGCCTGTTGTAACACTGTAGCATGTACAGATGATAATGCAATTGCAATTTTTAAATTTTTTAAATTTCAGGCAGTATTGGAGATGTCCCAGAGACAGAAGGAACAGCAGGCAGCAGACGGGCAGCCTCCTGCGGGTCCTAATGGAGAACTACAGTTCCAACCAGAGACACAGAAAGTGGACGATAAAGGTAACCAGTCTGAGTTATGATAAATGTGGTGTTGTTGGAATGGGTTTCTGTTCTGTAATTGTTTTTGTTGAGTGGATCTTTCTCTTCTCTCTCACAGAGGCAAAAGCTCCAGCTGAACACGAAGCCGAAGGCCAGAATAATCTGCCTGCAGAGCCTCCACAGAATCTGCCTATACACACTTAACGCAGCACGCTCTGACAGCCTTAACGCACACACACACACACACACACACACACACTGCTTTGCACTGACAACAGGTATCCAGATGGGCTCTACAAACTGAGTTATGTGAACTGTATGTATAAATTCAGACAGACGTGGCTCGTGCATCATGTCATACTGCGTGTTCATTTCTGTGGTCTACATTAGATTCAGGATCTCAACACAACACATAACACTATGTATGTATTTTCAGAAATCTTCAGTGTCACTGAGGTTTTCATTATTGTCGGTGTCTTCAGTTTAAAATCATAAACATCTTCAAATAAAGTTTTAATTTCAAAACCGACTTCTCAAACTCCGATTTCTGGGGGGGGGGGGGGGATCATCCTGTTTAGATGTGTTTTTGGGAGCCCAGCCTCCTCCTCCTCCTCCTCCAGGTCACTGTGTGTCTCTGCAGACACTGGGCCTGTTGTCCTCTGTCCTAGCTCCCCGGGGACCTGCTGATCCTTGTTGTCCTGTTGACGAGATGCTCCCCTGGCCGCCACTCAGGGGCATTCCTATCAGCATTCCTCTAACCCGCTGACCTCTCATGACCCCCACGTGGCCCCTCCTCTCCTGTCCGTCACTGCTGTCATATCAGCCAGATAAAGACGTCTCAAGGAAGCCGCCTGGATAATGAAGTCAGTGTTTATTTATTATGATGCCATCTCTAGAGTTCAGACATTTATTTTGAAATGTTCAGTCTGGTGGATGTTGAAGCAAATACAGTTGTTCCTGCATTAGAGCTTATCTGATTGAGTGTAACCATGCTCTTTACGGATGCACAAACATGTTTTGATATTTTCCAGCCCATGTCAGCCAATATCAATACCAAAATACACTTTTGATTTAGCACAAACGGGTAAACATTACACTTTTATTCTGTCGCTACATATGATGTTAATACTTTTAGTAAGGTAAAGGGTAAGAGTTCTTTCTGTAAATGGTGCCGCCTCCTTTGGCTTTCAGTAATCGATCTTATTCAGGCACTGTTGCCAAATCACAATGTGTCGGTGTCCGTTCTTCACTGGTCTCTTTTTAGTTTTTAAAATCTCAGATGAAGTTTGTCATTGGAGGCTGACTTGTCTTCAGGTCTTTGCAGATAATGTTAAATATTTGTGAGGCAGTTAATCGAGTCTGTGATTCAGAAAAACTGGAGAGCTTCTTATTAACTGACTCATCTCTCAGACTGCTCTGATCAGTAATTATTCAGAGGGATTTTTGTGTCTGTGCTCTCGGTCTGGCCTTTTATTATCGTAACTATTGTCCACAGAGGTGGCCAAATCTCAATATGAAAAATAAAATATAGTACAATAAATAATCAGACACAAAACTGAGTACACGTTGTAGAACATAAAATAACTCTCAAACTGCAGTTACCTGCAGCTGAACTCACCCAGCCACCGCCTGGAGTTCAGCCCTGTGGATGTGATCTGCTGTTTATTATCCCAGACTTTCCTCTTTCGCTCCTCCGTCTCTCTAAAATATTTGTTGCAAATTTAATTTGGATGCACTTTGAGTTTCACTGGTGGCTGTAGCCTACTGTACATCACCCTCTCTGAGGAGGACATTACGTCACCTCCACCCCCCACCCCACCCCCCTCCACTCCGTCACTACCTAGGGGCTTAAGACCCGCCCCCCTCCTAAGATCTGATTGGCTGACAGACCAAGCCTTCCGTGACTGGTGGTGGTGACTGGTACATTTTTATTCAATTTCCTTGAATAGAATAATTGAATAATAAGCCTCATAGACCCCCAGATTACTCACCTTGATGTAAACTTTTAACAAAAGTTAAAGTTCTGGTCATTTTTAAGTTCGTTAGTGCTGACAGCCTTTAGCTTCACACACAAATAAAGTGAATTCATCCTAAATCTGGACTTTTGACCTAAAACCTTATGGTAGTAGTGCATTGCGTTCCCTGATGGAGCCAGCAGAGGGCGCAATTGTTTAATTATTTTGGCAAGTTTCATGTACCACACAGTAAGAATAGATTGAGGGAATAATTCTCACGCATAACTGCTCTTGTGATGTGCGTTGGTTTTGCGTTTAAATGTAGGAAAGTGCAACAAGGTGCAGTTAAACGTGAGAGTGAGGATGTGAGGAGTTTACATGGTGACAGCCGGTAAAAGCTTGGTTCTTTAAGACCCAGCATCTTACCGAGGAGGAGAGATGAGGGAAGATGAACGATGGGAGGTCGTCAAGTTACACAGAAACATCAGGTAGGAGGCCGGAAGCAGTATTATTTGTCTTCAGAATAAAGTTTCAACTTGTTTGTTTTAATATTTTAGGTTATTTAAAGAAGTAATTTATCAGTTATTACTCTTTTTTTTTTTAAACAGAAGGATACTTTATTGCTCATTTCCAACAAAAGATATATGTCCACAAGGAGTCAACAAAGGCCTGATGTACCAGTGTGTCATTACACCTGTCCTAGGTAGCTGGCTGTGTGCAAATCAGTGTTTCCCAACTTTTTTTGGCTTTAAATCAAAGCAGTGTCCACTCACAAACAGGTTTGATGTGTCTGCAAGCAGTTCAACCAAAGAGTGATGATCCCTTCTCAGAGTGTTTAAGTTTTTCTAATATAAATAATAGTATTTCTCAAAAAAAAAAATCAAAGATTAGAGAAAAGTAAACAAACAAAAAAATGTGTGTAGCAGAAAAAATATCTACACTGTCTCAATGTGAGAGTCCGTCAAGAACTTCTGATTAAAATACCCAATCTGATATTTATTAGGGATTTCAACAAGATTCGGGGGTTTATTTGTCACATTCTCATACAAAATGTGCAGTAAAATTCAGGGTGACATTCTCATAAGGCTATGCTAAAACTATATATATGTATATATATATATATATTTATAATAATTATAATGAAGAAAATGGATAGATAAAGGATAGATCCAAATATTTTTAAAGTAAATTTTAAGTAATATAAGTAGGCTATTAAAATGCTAAAGTATATTAACTTGTTGTATGGGTGGGTGTGCAATGATTCAGTTTATAAAAAGTATTGGGTTGATTGGGTCATTTTGGGTTCATCATGTGTTCTTTAATACATCCATGGCTTTGTGGGACTTTGGTCAGACCAGCTGTTCCAGTCATGGCATGTTTTATTCTGAAAGTCCGGACCGGATGTCGCCTGTGTTGCCTGCGTGCGCGTTGACGCAGCGGCTGAGCAGTGCCGTCGCCTCCACAGCAGAGGGAGGGAGGGGATGGGGCAGGCTGGTAACCGGGCTGTAACGGGGATAAGCTGCAGCCTCCGTCTCTCAGATGCTCTGATGGAGTGAACCGGGCAACGATGAGCGTTTATGTCCTTTCTCTGTCGGTCATGGAGAGGGTAAGACACACAGATAGTTTGGTGGCGGCTGAAATCCACGGTGATGTACCGTGCACCGATCTAGCCGTGCGTTAGACCATCCAGCTGTTTTTATGGGTGGGGGGGGCAGGGTGTGGGGGGGAGGGGGGGAGTGGGGTGTTGATAGGAAATAGACGCCTTGCAGTCGGAATAGAGCCAAACGGCGCACCGTTTTCCGACATTTAGGTTAAGCATATCACAAAAAAGAATCCAATTGCGTAATATCTTATGATTTAATCTGTTAATTAGGCCTATATCATTTACAGGATGATTGGCACCTCCCACCATGATGTGATAGCTGTGTGAGGCTATCCTGTGCAGCCTTAAATGTATAAAAATAGGCTGGTTTTTTTACCACATAGACCATTTATTTTGTTGAGATAGCAATTCATTTCCCGTCTTAACACCCTGAGGATAATAAGCCTCCTGATTCACCCAGAATATTTTTACAGATGGGGTCCGGAGCCGTAGAAAGAAACCTATTTCCTCCTGGATACAGCCCGTAATTACAATTCATGATGACACCCTTTTTTCCACATGAATGTATGAAACAGCGCCGCATCTTTTCTCCTACCTAAAGGCCTGCTAATTGTTCTGTGTTTGCATGACGGCGTTTTGTAGGCTGCTGAGGTAGAGCTGCACATCCACGACTCATTTCCGTGCATCATGCGCATTCATTTTCACCATTATGACTATGGACGCTCGGATACATAAAGCCGAGACATGCACTGATGGATGAATTACTCCAGACGTTTGAGTATCGCGATGGCAGACAGTGGAAGAGACAGCACTGCTGCAATAGCAAGGCTTGTTCTTTCTTTGAGGGTTGGAAAAAACGCGTGAGAAAGGTGCCTGCACTGTGTGTGTGTGTGTGTGTGTGTGTGTGTGTCAGGATGGATCATATGAGTGATGATGTGACAGATCACAACCTGCCGGCCCACACAGGGCTTCAGTATATAGCTGATGTGTTCTGGGAGTGTGTGTTCCAGCAGAGTTACCACACATCGTCCACACGTTTGCCTAAAAACGTCCTCTGCCTTTCCTCTTCTCTTTCCAGGTTTGTCTCTCATCTCAGTGAAGCCTGGGCCAGGGGTCAGAGGTCAACCACCAAACCTGCACTTCTCCCTCCTGCCCCTGCACCCCACCCCACCTCCCCACCTCCAGAACCCTCAGCCTCTGCCACCCTACACTGTTTCCCTCCCAACCACTGGAACTTACCTTATATTCGCCACTTTTCTCTCACTCACAGATCGACAAAGCTGCCCTGTTCGTCTCCCCCAAGCACTTGTCTCTTGCCTGCCAGCCTCACCCAATCAGCTTGAGAGGAAAGACCCCTAACCACCGAAGCGACTGTTGACCGTTTCATGACGAGTC
The DNA here is from genome assembly GCA_002120245.1 of Maccullochella peelii. Lineage (NCBI taxonomy): Eukaryota > Metazoa > Chordata > Actinopteri > Centrarchiformes > Percichthyidae > Maccullochella > Maccullochella peelii. The sequence continues at coordinate 5,679 of LKNJ01002968.1, read as the reverse complement.
AGTCGTTCACCAGACACTGCGCTCAAGTGTCCTAGACAGCTTCTCAGATAACGCCTCTCACACCCAGGCTTCAAGATGATGTGCGAGGTGATGCCCACCATCTCGGAGGATGGGCGCAGCGGCGGAGGAGGCGGCTCGTCTTCCCCGGCGGGGGGTGGAGGAGGGATGGGCGGAGGGATGGGAGGCATAGGGGGCTACGGCAGCCGAGATCCCCGTGGTAGTAGTGGTGGTGGTGGTAGCGGCAGCGATGAGGGGGGCAGCACGGGCAACCTGGAGTCGCTGATGGTGAACATGCTGACGGAGAGGGAGAGGCTGCTGGAGAGCCTGAGGGAGACACAGGACAGCCTGGGGACGGCACACCTACGCCTGCGAGAGCTGGGCCACGAGAAGGAGTCCCTCCAGAGGCAGCTGTCCATCGCCCTGCCACAGGTACGATGAACTCGGGGTCAGAGGAACACTCGGGGGGTGGGGTGGGAGCTGCTGACACACCTGAAAGAATCTCTACTAGCTTTGATATCACATATGCCCTCTTTCCACCAAATCAGCTCTGGTTCTTGAACCTGTGCACAACTGAAGTAAACAGTAGCAGCGAGATGGCGGATCGCATTGATTACCTGCAAGCTTTTGTTCTGTTATTACAGATATTTGCTTTTGGACCAAATATTAATGAGAAGAAGACGTAGAGGACTGTTACCATAGTAGACCAGAGACCATTGTTGCCTTCTCCATCCTCTCTTTCCAACCTGTAGAATGATCACGTCACAGTTCGCACTTCAGGTCAAGGAAAACCTGCTGTTTTTTGGTTCCAGCTGGGAACCAACTTTTTCAGGTTCCGAACCAATTTATTTTTGATCAAAATGCTCCAAACGGTTCAAAATTAGGTGCGCAAATCGGAACGGAACCCGTTCCATGTTGGTGGAAACGAGGTAATAATGGTCTAAATGCTGCTTTAATGCTGTAACTGTGGAGGAAACACTTCACTTACCCTTACACACACACGTCTCAGCTCAGCTGTTTATAATCCAGCCTCCTCATCTCTGTCTGCTGTAAGAGGCTATTATACTTCAATTTAAAAATAGGTCGTATTTGTGTTTTGCCTTGTCAAGGTCAGACTGAAGGAAGCTTTTGTAACATCAAAAAGTTACACTGTATGTGCAATTGGCTTGAAATGACAAGTTAAATCATATCATTAATGGCATTGCATTATCTAAAGGAGCAATACACCCCAAAATGAGCTGAAAGCTTAGAGTAAATGTATCCAAATGCAATGCACGGTGGATTCAGAAGTGCAATATTTACGTCCTTCTCTCACATATGTTTGTTACTCACAATGCTGAGGACAGACATGCACGTCCTGCAGTAGCACACACGGACACATTGCACTGCACGCATGACTGAAGCGAAATGTAGGAGATGATTCTAAACATTTGCACTGTTAAGAAACAATTTTAAGACAGTTGCTTGGTATGCTATGAGTTAATTAGAGCAGGAAACAGACTATTAGCTGTTAGCTGTAATAGTTTGGGAGATGAACAGATGGAAGTATGTTAGTAAGGATTTGCTGTATGTTTTGTGGTTCTATATGTTGACTTCTAGTGTCACGTGGGTTTGTCGTTAAGGTGAACTGTTTCTTTAATTGCAGGTACTAGATTAAAATACAGTTTGGGATGTGCGCACGGTCTTAACTGCCCGACGTACCCCCACAGCCCTATCAGATGGGCCTAAGTACCCCTTTATCATACCCCTTGATAGAAGGTTTAGATGGTTTATGGTATTGTTCAATGGAAGTTTTTAGTAGTTTTGGCCAAGTTTGCATTTGTACTGCTGCCATTTGGAGTGACAGTTTTCCAACTAGTCTTTCTGCAGTCTTACAGCTGACTCAGGCAGTCAGTCTACCATAGTTGGTAAGTTATTGTGACAAAAACTATAAAGATCAGCAGCATCACACAAATGTGTAATCTTACTTGGGTGTTGATTTTTCTCCTAAACACAAATATGTGGATATATATTATCAAATCATAATTTCTATTTTTTTTTTTTTTTTTAATTAGCTGAGCTTCACAGTTTCCACGTACCCCCTGGTGACTGCAGAAGTAGCCCTGGTTGGGAATCACTGCCTTCGGGTACTTCATTTGCACAGCAGCAACAAGGTTCTTACTTCATAATGGCAGTGAGTGAACCATGTTAGTTGTTATTTTAAGTATAACATCTAAATAAACACATACAGGGTAATAATACAAGATTAACCTGCTCAACAATTCATCCCTGTGAGCAGCAGTGTTCCTTTACTTGCTGCTTATAAAAGCATCCAAACAAAGATGGAGAAAAATACTCCATTACACGTAGAAACCCTGCATTCAAAATCTGACTTCAGTATTATCAGTGGAATGTGCTCTTGTACTGTATCAGACGTGCTCATAGTGAAAATGGTTCCTTTCACAGTGTTGAATTATTGATGTGTTGTTAACCTGTAAGCAGGATTTTAATGTTGTAGCTGGTCTAGGTGGCGCTGAGTCTGACTCCTTTATTGTACTGTTGGGGAGTTTAAAGTGCAGCAACGCAGATGAAAACCTCATATCTCCAACGTCATCATCACCACTTTTCTTTTCTCTCATTAAAACTCTTTAGAAAATGCTATAAATGTGGCATCCGGAAGCTAAAATGTATTGTGTAGTCATCAAGGTAAAACATGGCTGAAATACAAGATTTTTATCACATTCATTACATGTTGAACTTCAGATTTTCTTCTTCAAAGTGACTAGTAACTACAACCAATGTCTCCGATGTTGGATGATCATTCAGTAAACGTGACTAAAGTACATGACATGACTACTACTTTCAGTTTAAACTGACAATAAAGTTGTAGCGTATCGTATCGTATCGTATCGTGCTGAGTTTAGTTGCTGGTATGTTTTCTAAAGTTGGAAGTAATGCATATTAACAAAAGCTGCCTAAAACTTAGCCCCAGTTTCTGCCCCTTTGTATATTCACTATTACATTCGAGTCACAGAGCTCATCATCTGATTTTACGAAAAATATATATACCAGGATCTTTGAAAAACCCATAATGTCTTCTAACAATCTAAACATATTCCATCTGTTGCTGCTTTCTCAAGTTGCGACTGTGTTTGCTATCCAGGTTCGCTGGAAATGCCATATGCCTTTTCGCTTATTTTGCAAAGCACAAGCAAAATGGTGCGTTATTTTGCATGAAAATATAAAATATTGGAAAGTAACATCAACATACTAATATAACCGATAATAGTATTTTTGATTTTGCATCATGTTGTACAAATTGAGCAAGGAGATGTGTAATTTCACGCTACCATCTTGTGTTCTGTTTGGATTAGGATAAATATAGTCGCAACTTGAGAAAGAAGCTAAAAATATTTTTTTATCGTGCAGCTGTTTGAATATTTTTGCATCCAGATGGTTAGAAGAGTCTTTGAGGAAGCTGGAACTACTTTAAGATTGGTTAGCTGCTTAGCTTTGAGATTGGATTGTAATGGTAATACATGAGAGGCACAAACTGGGGCTACCTAAAACCTGGAGATGATGGCAAAATGTTGCCCCTGTAGTACAGAAGCAAATTATTACATTACCCCAAAACCCCCGTGCTGGAGAGCTAATCATTTTGTAATTCCACTCAACATACAAGGGCTCGCTACACCTGAAAAATCCAAATGAAATAACAGATGTAGCAGCGCTGCACATTCTAACAGGGAGTGACTGGACATTAAAGGGCCATATTACCTCACTGAGAGGAGATCAATATGGTGCGCACATCTGCAGAAACACACACACACACAGAGAGAGAGAGAGAGAGAGATAGAGGAACACACGGAGTTCTGTGATACATTCTACAGTAGATGAGTTCACTGAGTTCGTCTGTGTGTGTAGACGTTGCCAAGAGAGAAAAATAGGAGAGAGCGACAGCATGGCACAGAGAGAAGAAAAAAACCTGGTGATATGAAACACACAGAGACTAACAAATCAAGCACATTTGCATATTGCTGCATACTAATAAGGTGGCTTCAAGAGTCTGTTTTAGATGTCGTGTATCATGACAGGGGAAGATTGAAATGCATGACGGGGAGAGTGGCAGGATGAAGGAAAATGGGAAGTGTTAGAGGTGAATGCCGGCGTGTTTCACCAAAATGACGGCGACCGGAATAGACAGAGTGAGGAATCTCGAAAGCGTCTGGTATCGCTGGTCCACCTCACTCCCATCTTTTACATGAATTAATCCCAGAATTATGATATCCTCGGGGCTCAGAACATGCCATCTGCACACAGTAATTTCCTCCCTGATCCTTCCTCTTCCATCTTTTCACAGAAGCTTCTTCCTTCTTCCTTTCACTTCTTCCTCCATCCTCCCCTATTTCAGCCCGCTGAGCACATCAGCTCAGAAGCTTCTTATAGGCTGTACACGCTGTACTTTTTAAATGCATTTTTTGGCTGGAAGAGGGTGTGAGGCCAGGCGCGCCTATTTGCTGGCGTGTGTGGGTAAACTGATCGCTGTTAACACAGAGCAAAGATAGCAGCAGCAGCAGCATGCATGCATGCATCGGTGCACTTTAATGGCTCCGTTTGCAAAAGCGGTTTGAAAACACACATGATTGGGCGCACACATGGTCATGTGCTCTGTGTCATATGTGTGTCACGCCACCATCACACATGAACAGAGTCGAAACGAGAGGACAATCAGTGGAGTGTTGTCATTGCAGAAACAAAGACATCGTCTGCTGAAAGTTGGACTCAATCCAAGTGACTCGTACTTGATAATGTCACTCATCTTCTCTTTGTTGATTTGTTGTCATAGAAACCATTTATTTAGACTAAAGGCAACAGATTTTAATCATAACTATCCCGCAGCAAACCTCACATTATACATAATTGGATTAAATTACACAAAATCACAACAATTTAACTGGACTGCTGTCAATTTGGAAATATAAGACCTTACACTGCGCTGGCCTAATTCCAGTTACTCTCATGCTTGTTTAACCTCCAGGCATTTGTTTTAATGATGGGCAAACGCACAGCCAGTCCTGGTTATTGTGCAATTAAACCAATTTCAGGTGCAACACGTGCAATAAACCTGGTTGTTAGATTTTATATATCGAGGCCTGGTTTAATAAGACTCCCAGCGGCCATTAACAGTAAGCATTGTGGTAGATATGGCAAAGATTATACTGTATGTGCTGTTTGGTTGGTATTTAGTGAGGCGTTTCCTCTTTCAGGCAAAAGGTAGCTGCATGTCTGTGCATGTTTGTTTAATGCAATGAAACTCTGTGAGGTTGAATGTGTGAGTTTGCTAATGAAACCAAGATTTGTCAAATTGTTCACTGTAGTTTATTGCACTGTGTGGGCTAACGGAAAATATTGGCAGTAAACCTTTACAGTCTGCAGTCTTTTTGTTTGTTTTTATGTGCAGTGGCGTATGTTTCTCACTGGCCAAAGTTAGAAGAGGTAACCTCATGCTGAGATATTTCCAGTGCAGTTACCATGGAGTTTGTTGGTTAAAAATGTTTAAAAGATAAAAATGTTTTACTGACAGTGCAGAGCTACCTTGTTACTAATCCCTCCACCTGTAAAACCAGTCAGCTAGGCCAAGTTTACAGTGCATCCGGAAAGTATTCACAGCGCTTCACCTTTTCCACATTCTGTCATGTTACA
>LKNJ01002967.1:0-51800 GCA_002120245.1 Maccullochella peelii | reverse complement strand
AAGTATGGGACCTTGGGACCTGCCCCATCAGCTGTTCATAGGGCATAGGGTCACATTAGTCACAATACATAGACTCTGAGATTCAAACCTAAACCTAAACATATGTAAAAACAGGTACTTTGATGCAGATCTAAATCATAATGCAAAATGTTTCCCAATAAGACGTTTTCTGTAATTAAAATGACTAATGTATCAGATTAAGTAGCCTTGGTTGAGGGATGTGCTCTCTATATAATGTATTTGCGCTGCCCAAACAGCCTAAAAATGGTGTCATGGGTCAGAAAAGGTTGATAAACCCTGGCCAGACATTTGTAAGCTTTGTGTGTGGCTGTGCATGACACATCATGATGACTATGAATGTCTTATTTGACATTTCATAGGTGTGGCAATATTGCTGTGTATGAAGGGGAACATGATCATCAAGCGGACAGCAATTTGCAAAATGAATCATTATTTTGTAATAGCCGTAAAGACGAACTGATAGAACCACTCTGAAATACTACTGTGAATGCAAACTTACAGATACAGTTAACATTTTAAATTAGTTAGGTTAAACTTTCTGTAGATACTTTTGCATAATTATGTAACACGCTCACGTGACCCAACACAACCTGCAAACTAACATCATCCACCATATGTATGTGTATGTGTATGGAAAGTCCCAGACTTAAGAGCAATGGTGATTTGAATGGTGATGATATGACGAGCACTCAGAGGTTGGGAGCAAAGTGCCCAAAGGCACATGTACTGTACAGTAGCTGTGGAGGACAATGCTTCAGCTTTTCCAGCATGTGACTTTTAGGTTGGAATTGTATGTATACTGTAGGTTAGTGAATATACTAATAATATGGGAAAAATAATGCATAATGCTTATTTGTTTAAGATGTGAAAAAAGGTGTTTGCTCTGTCCCAACCTGCAACACTAAAAATGCATTTCTATTTAAAGCATCTTGCAAACTGAATGTTTGCTTGATGGTAATATTATAAATACAAGCATTTTATCATCAATTCATTGAGATAAAGCTATTTTAACCCTTTGAACTCTGCAATAAAAAATGGTCCGCCAGTGCCTACAATGGTATTTTTGCTTGTTATGTAATTTGCTATATTATCTTGAAATAAATAAATAAAACGCTTCATATTCCTAAAGTCTGCACCACCTAAGCTTAAAGGCTATGTAAGTTAATAAACCATAATGACAGATAAAATTATTAAAACTGTCATAAATTAAAACCATGCCACCTCGCGTGGTCACGTTTTGCACCGCACGTAACTCAACATAATGACATCATCAAACTGCGACACAGAATGACGCGAAAGACAGAAGTCTTAGCTTTCAGCGGTTTCTATTTTAGTTCAGTTTCAACAGGATTAAGCAAACCATGAGCTCCATTTTCAGAGGGTTAAACGTCATTGTGCAGCTTTAAGATTTTAAGGCTTCCTCTGTTTCAGTGCTGTCACTACAATACATTATGTACAATGGCTGCTGTGTCTGTTACACTGTGATTTTTTTTTCTCTTCTCATTCAGGTATTGCTTTCAAAAACAGTGCAGGGGGCCCCATGGTGACAGAGTCAAAACAAGCCATTGCCTTCTGCCCATGGACTCCTGAGTGTCTGAATGAGGCTGACAATACACACACATTTTTGTATTATGACTGTTATGAACACACAAGTCAGTCAATTATTGTTGATCCAGTATGATCAAAAATTAAACAAACTGCATAGGAATTTGTAACTTAATCTTTATTACAAACATCTCTCACATGGAAAGTGTGTACACACCAGCATGGTTCAAAGGGTCAGCATAAGTATACACAAACAAATGAGACTTTTACTGAGGAGATTGTCAGCCTCTACTGGCCTATAGCATAGAACACAAAAAAATGAACATCATGGTCTCATTTGTTAATGACAATTAAACCAAAATAACATATTTGACAATGATATGTTGATGTAAATAGCTGCTACAAGTCTTAACTTAACACATTCCAATAGTTCAGCCTTCATGAAATACATACAGACCATTAACAGTACAACATGTTATTTATTTAAAAAAAAACTTCAGTAACAGTACGACTCCCGTCACATGATCCTATGCTGGCCCCTTCATCGGCATTATGGTTCTTCAAGCTGGTTTTGGTCACATGACTGTCTTTTACCTACTGTTTTTTTTCATTGTCAAAATCGTCAGCATTTTGTTTCCTGTTATATGTCTTTTCTCATCAACCATGAATTCATCTGAAACACTTTATAGAAACTCTCGCTGCTACTAAAGATTGGTAGTGTTCCATGGCACAAACCAACGGTGCCATATTGACTGAGGCCAGCGGGGAACAGCTATCTGGTGTGACTGAATTTTTGGAATGCATTTTCACTGTGTGAAAGAAGGAAATTCTTGTCAGTTGTGCTGGTATATCAGAGAGAAGACCACTAAACCTGCTTCGAAGTTCAAAAGGGTAAGAGTTATTCTTCTGATACATTGTCATGCTGTAACTGTACATACACTGTATGCATATTCTACTTTAACAAGAAATGTTTATCATTGTAGTGCAAAACTAATAAAGTAATTATAAAGTGTAGACCAAATTAATTTCTCAAAAAAATAATGAATTGTTATGGTTTTGGTCTCAACTATGTTTTCTTAATCCTAACTAACTTGACCGCAACACTAGTAGAGTTCTTTGACAACAAAACAAACCACATCATCAACCAAAGTAGAAAAAAAATATATATTACTGAATACTTCACAGATGATAGAAAAGATCTCCTGTGCGCTGTGTGATTATCACAAAATAAAACTTAATTTCTCAAGATAAACAGGCAAATGAAATCAGTGGAGAACTACTGCAGTGCATTTTGTCCTTCTTTGACCTTAACATTCACATTCACATTCTTGATTGTACCGCTGGTGTCTTCTCAATCATGGGAAACGCTACAGCAACCTCACGTAGCTGAGGACTTTCAGTCAGATTTTTCCATCATTACCAACCCCCTGTTTTGATCACACACACGCCATTGTGTCCTACCTCATTATTATTGCCTCTCTATGTCTACTAAGCAAAGATAGTGTTGTTGAAAACTACAGAGGGCAATCAGTGAACAACTAAAGGCAGATTATGTAGGATTGGACTGACTGAGTGACTTTTATCATCCTAAACAGATGTGTGCAATAACTGGATATACAGTGAGCATACAAGATATAATCTCAGAGCAGTTTTGTGCACTCAGTGTACAGTTAACAGACTCAGACAGGATTAAAAAGTCTTCGATCAGATGGGCTTATATAGTAAGGTGGTGACATACTTCTTCTTGTAGCGATGTGTCGCGCTGAGCACCATCACTCCATCCTGTGGCAGAAAAAGATACCATGGAGAAAAAATTCACTTAAAAAACTCACTTTCTAAACAATGACATGCATCCTTACAGCTCAGATACATGTGAGCCAATGGGAACAATGGTATCAGTCATACCATGTACAGTGTCACCATACAGTAAACCGTAGAGATTAGTGGGAGGGCCCCCATACTAAAAACAAAAATTACCGTTACAGTTGAAGTAATGCCCACTGGAGAAAAGTCGATAAGTGACTATCTGACCAGCTGGCAACTGATATGGAAAATACTGTTTGTAGTTTAGATGGGAATCCACGAGCAGGGTACAAGTGTGAACTCTGCTGTGTGCTATATTTGTCCCCCCCCCCCCCTTTTTTTTTTAGACAGCAGTCTGTTAGTATTTATATCTTGACATGCATATTTAGTTTGTTTTTCCTGTCACAATGTGGGGAAAAAAGGCCAATCATCCTTCCTTCAGCTCCCCTATTACCAGCTTGTTATCACTGCTGGCACTCCATAGATATAATATGCTGTGCAAGTCATGTACAAGCTTGCAAGCAGCTGCAGCGGCTCACAGTTTCTAGTAAAAATGCTAACAAAGCTGGTCATTTCTCAAGTGTCACCACAGAAAGTTTCCCCACATTGTGCTGTAAAATAGCAAAAATGTATAATTTTTGGTGCGATTCAGTCAACATGAGACCTTACCTTGATGGAAAGAGCGTAGAGGTGGTTGAGCATGACATGGTTGGGTTCTGGGAGTAGTGCAGGGTCACACTGGATATGAAAAGAAACAGAAAAAAAATAGAAGAATGTTGAACCTGATTTTCTTCACTGGTCCATGTGCAATATTCATGTTTTCTATTTCCACATTTCTATTATTCTATTATTGCACAATATTATTATATATTATTATCATTTCATTATTGATTTTTGATCGGTTGTTGCAGCCTGTGGCTCGAGTATCAAGATGTTGTTTAATGCTTGGCAAGGTCTATGACAGAAACATTGCTTTAATCCACAATGGAAAAAAACTGAGTCGAATAAGCCTCATTTGATTGCATCGCAGCTACTTACAGAAATTCCAGTGTCTTTGTTGAGGATGACCTGTAGCAGGTGGGGTGGGAGTATGGGTGGAGACTTAAACTTCTCTTCCTGTTTAGGAACATAGGCCTCCTGATGATACGGCCCTGGGGGAGAGCTGGAGAGGTCTGATGAGGAAGAGAGGCAGAGCAAGGGTGGAATAGTATGAGTAAGACACAACTTAATTTCGAAACATTTCCACAGACCTGTTTCGAAATCAAGGCCTCTGTTCACATTGTAACAGCAACATTTTAATTTTAAAATTCCACTACTTAAGTTTCAATTTCTAAATGAACTTGAAGATCATGGTAAATAATAAATAACAAATAACAAATAGCTGGGTTCTCAGCACTCACCTGACATGTCAGAGCATTTCTGTGAGTCTACCATTAGAGCATCGAACACCTCAAAGTCAGTTTTCTTCACCTGGATGATATTGTTGACTGTCCCAAGCTGACTGGTTATAACTGGCTGTGAGGAAACATGAGACAATCAAATTCACAACTAGAGCTCAAAGTATAAGCCAGCTAGACTATCATTTCTATGATTAAAAAAAACACTGTTTAAAGTTAAAAGGCATTTGACGAAAACAAACCCCTAAAGCAAAGTACAGGTGAGCGGTAATTCAACGAACAAGACCTCCAAACCCTGTCTCTCAAAACTGTCTCTCACTGCACAATTTGTCAAGTTTACAGGATATGATGAATTATTTTCACATTTGTTACTGTAGTTCTACAGAGAAACAGGATAATGCTTGTTATTTACACAGTATAACTACTTTTACATTTGCTTTCACAGACACTGATGGCATTCCCTGGTAGAAAATTCCCAGATGAGAAGGACTCTACATGAACTGTAGGGCAAAGTCACAACTGCAAAATCTTTTCTAGTTGCACGGTGAGCTTGTTTGACAAAAGGTCACATTATGAGTGTGACAATTATTGCTGACCTCAGCTGGGTCGTGGGTCCACTGGCCATCCACGTAAAACTTGTACTGATGCTCCCCTTCGGGTAGATCGACGATGGCCACAAAGGTGTTCTGACTTTGACAGATGAACAGAGAGAAGAGCGCACACAGGTGAGTTAACACAGTACTTCTCTTTGAAACACGTATGCCCTCTAATTAGTGTGTCCAGAAAACCATACTTACTCCCAGGCACTTGAGAGATATAGTGAATTTTTGGGGATCAATTCACCTGTTTCATTCACATAACAACCAGCTGTTTTGTGACAAACAATCCTAACAGTTGTATTTGAACTTTTTCCAATGACATAACAAGTAATGGGTATAGAATTATAACCAACAACATTTCATGATACACCAAAAAAAAAAACATTATGCCATATAGTTTAGGATGCACCCTCACCTTCTAATAAGGGGAATCTTGTTGGCCCAGTTGTTGAAGGATCCAGAGAGGTAGACCTCCTTGCCATCTCCTGTCCAGCGAAAGACTGTTGGTCGGTCTAAAGTTGGCCCTTTGTCGTCTGCTTCTAAGTCTTGCTGCCATGCAAGGAACTCTTCTTTCTCTAAAGGAGCCTAAAATGGCCATCAAACAACCCCCATAAATTTACCTAAAGTGAATGACTTTGGCAACAGATGAACTTTCTCTGAGGCAGCAGCACAACTTACTTTCATGTCTTCGCCATGAAAAATATCCGCGTCCTCTGGGCTGTCCATCAGGATTTTCGGCCTCTCTCCCTCCTTGGTACCTCGGCTGTCCCTCCGCTGAGCCTTCTCCCCCTGGCCCAGGGCAGCCCTCTCACTGCTTGTGTTCCCCATGGCTTTCTCCTCTTGTAAGCTGGTGCAAGGTCACTGTGAGTGGGAGTTTTAAAAGCCAACCAGCAACTCAGGAAAGACTGCACAAAGATCTAAAATTCAATGCAGGTAATTAATCATTAATAGCTGTTACCGAAATACTGGCAACAACAACAGTTGCTTTTTATGACCTCATGAGTCAAATGAGAAAGATAAACATTTTTTACTCCTTTGGCACTAAAGTTCCTGTCCAGAATGATTTACAATGAGTGCAACAGCTGAATAACTTGTGCATATGTGCAGATAGCAAATTACAAGCAGCAGTGGGTCAGAACCATGCAGAAGGACTTGACACTCGTCTTATACTCCACACATCTGACTGCTGAATTTACCCAGTCTTTGCACAATATGGCTTTATAAACAAAACATACTGTGTGATCATAAAACAATCCCAGCAGCTGGTAACTGAATAGAAGTGGACAAGTATTTTTCAACGCTCCACCCGGGGTGCCTGCATTGTTATAGTTTAAGTATCTTGTTATTTTAGGCTCAAACTTATCCTCACATAATATTTCTTTCAGCATGACATCTTCTCTTCTTAAAGAACCAGCGTTTAGTTTGACACCATATTTACTACATTACTACTAACCATTTAAAAAGTTTTTTCCAACCTTAATTTCACTACAGTATAAAACTATATTTTCAGAGACTAGAAATCCTTTTTGAAATAGAAAATCCATCACAATTATCATATATATATTGGCTTTTACCTTTTGTTTTACTTACATATGTTACTGCTGCATGATATTAGAAAATCAGTCTGCACTGGCAGCTGCATAAGCAAGCAATGGTATCATAACCTTGACAAAATAAAAGCACATATGGTATTTACAGTAATAGATGATCTATTTCCAGGATGTTTCAAGTCAGTAAAAATTAACTGCCATAACATTGTGAAATGAAATGAAACCAACTACCAGAGGTGACACTGAAAACTTAAGCCAAAGTTGTTTCGAATGGGAAAATGTAGCCTACAGTTTAAAAGCTAACATGATTTCTTTCCCTACACACTAGTTCTTGAGACATTTCTTGGTGATTCAATTATTATCAGGTGATTTTTACTGTATGTGTCACTACTACATAAACTCAGTATAAGGTGATGCAAAAGGGTGGCACAAAAAGCTTGCGAATATTCAGTATGTGAAGGCTGATGTCCAATAGTTCAAATACTGCAAGTTTTTCTGATGAAATACAAAAAGAAAAAAAAATCTGTTAATTTTCTGTCAGAGTCTGATCATAAAAATGTAATCAACCATTTACTGCGAGATCATATTTTATAATACTTTTGGTAAATAAGTCGTATTTCCAGGGTTTTGGTTTTGTTACTTTTCCACTGTATGATGTCAATAGTTTGAGTAAAGTGCTGTTTCAACCATTAGTCATGGTGTTCTGACAATATTAGTGAGATGATAATATAAAACGGATGTAATATAGCGTATACTATACTTATCCAGCATAACGGTACGTTACTCCTGTGTCACTTACTAAATTAACGTTAGACACAAAATGATCTTGACATTAGCCACCAAAGGTAACGTTAACGTTAGTGACCCCTGCCAAAGGCTAACGTTACGTTAGCTCATCTTAAAACCTGGTGTGCAAGAAAATAAACTCCATTACTTGTGGGATTATAGCTAGATTTGCAGGGATTGACTGAACTGCAGGTAATTTAGTTAGGTAACGTTACATGGTTCACTAAAGCTAACGTTAACGTTAGTTAGCAGCTGCTAGCATCAGTGTGTTGTGTAGCCGGCTGGACGTCCTGTTAACCTAAATAGTGCTACTGGCTGCTGCATAGCAGTGATACCAATTCAAGCAATGAATGTGCTGGCTATAAATACAGTTTTTTACCTGAGAAGCATTTACCGTCGTAGCTGTCAGTGTTAACGTTAGCTCATAAGACCCATTTTATCGGAGCAGAAAACAAAACATTTGGTCACGATAAACAAACCCGCCCCTTGGTTCGCGCAGGCGCAGTAGATCAAACATAAACATTACGGTGTACTTGATTAAAAATGACTGAATAATCACACAATACCGGTATATTATTTCCCTACATGCACTTATTATCGTATAAACGGTTTATATCTGTGGAAATCTTGTAGTATTTTATAGTCACGGTCATATTTTAAAGTATTCATTCCTCTGTAATATGGTGTAATTGTATGTACTCAACACTAGATGGAAGCGTGAGTCAAGTACAGAGACAATGTAGCCTACTGTATGAAAATACAGCTCTTTCTACATGTAGCGAGCCGATAAACAGATGAGCCTTAATTTCTAATGTATACACAATGTATTTTTCTGTACAATTTATGTACTTTAAGGGATATGTGTAAAATGCAATTGTTACAGTGACCATCTTAATTAATTAGGTGACCTGTGTAACTCTCCCCAAAACAACAACCTTTTTTTTTGGCAGAGGGAGACAGAATGTAGGCATATCAAGATGAAGGTATTGACAGAAGCTGTACATACTGTACACATATGTTACATTACGTAGGCCTTCATATACAGTAGCATATTGCACCATGGATTGTTGGTTATGAGAAAAGAGTCCTTTATATTTGGATGTGTTGCCACTGTTAATGATTTCTTTCAGCTGGCGACAGTATCTTCAACTACATTTAGGCTACCGATAGAAAAAGAAAACAAGCTTTGTGCCACTCTTGACATTTACCATGGGTTTGTTCAGCATGTGCAGGAGAGTGAGTGCAACTTGCCATTCACACAAAAAGGTCTTTAAGTGGCCTTTGAACTATGGAGAACCAGCTGTAACAGTGCCTTATAAGGTTACCTTCAAAACTAAGGCCACACTTTGTTTCTTGTGAGTTCTGTAATGCCTCAAATATCACAGTCCATAGAGATGAGGTGATGCAGCAAATCACTAATCGCTCTGTCAGGCAGCCTGATCTGATCCTAGGACAGTGCCAAATCCTCATACAGCTGCCATGGTCACAATTGCCGCTGAGCAGTGCCGTTGTGCCAGCGCTCCTGTCAATTGATGAAGCGATATTTTGACTCGCCATAGCAGGAAAAGTGAGGGTGTAATTAATAACATTAACGATGTGCCAATTTAGGAGCACCAATAAGCCACACAAGTGAGCATGCATAATGCCAGGGCTCTGTAAGGGACACACCTGATGGAGTGTGGCCATAATCAAAGTTATTAGTTACACCTGTGCTGGATCAGTTTAAAATCTCTCCTCCTGTTTGTCAATGTTATTTTGTATCATTTTCTTTCCAGAGTTTTTAGTTTTCTTGTCTCGTGGAATACAGTTCAGTACCTTCTGTTACAGTATCTTCGGTTATCAGAGTCATGTTGAGCTGCAGCAAAAGCTGAAAAAAAGAGTGTCTTTTCATCTTTGTTTTGTCCCCTCACCACCGTTCCCCAACCACACCAATTCTCTTTCCCTCAAACTTTGACACAGACTTAATATAACTAATGGTGTTCACCCCCAAACAGCACTCCAACATCCTCCAGAAAACACAGGGGGCGGCAAATGCTGGAGGCTTTGGCACATAACGAGGTGCAAAATAAAAAAGTGTCCAGCAGAGATCTGTGAACTGAAGGGAGGTTTGACTTCATTGAACCATTTCAAAACAGAAGAATCTACATTTCACAAGGCCCCATTATCTAGAATGTCACAGCAGACGCAGCGACAGATTATGGGCATGATCACAGTTGATTGCAGTACACAGATGTCAGTCCACGCCGGGTGTTCAATTACAGAGATTTAATGTTTCCCTTCACAGAGTTTATGCCTTGTAATAATCAGGATATATTGTTGGTTTCTTCTCAGATGGCTTCTTATTTGGGAAAAAATATTATTGAAAAAAGTTGACAAAAAAAAGACTGACACAAGTTATGTGTGCATGTTTTCATGCAGATAGAGTAGGAGAGAGATCCAAGAGCCAGGCATGTTAGACGACTGTCCTGGAACCAGACGGCTGTAACTGGCTCACGTCGGCTTAGGAGACTGAGTGGGCTCCAAGGAAAAAGTTGGCCACGGCTGGTGGAGGTGGGATGTGCTGTTTTTTGCCTGCATGCGGAGGTGGATTTAAAAATGGGTTGGAGAGATGGAGTTGGATGGCGTGTCATGTTGTTAGTTTTGATGTGAAAATCAGCTGGCAATGGTAGAACAAGGACAGAGTGGGTAAACCCTGATACTGGATCATTTCATGACTTCTTTTCTTGTGTCTCATCCAATGTGATTAGACCTGCTACTTTACACCTGCTACGTCAGTCAGTCTATGTAGATATATCTTCACATCAAACTTATATTTAATATTTTTAGATATTTGAGGAGAATCTCCTTTATAAGACAACCCAAATGTCCGCTTTGATAGAACTTAACTCTGAAGCCAAAAAGACTGACCCAAACTGGGAGAGCTCTCACATTCTCATTAGAAATCCTGTATTGGCTAGCAGACCTGCTGATGAACTCTGTGATGTGACTGATGTGCTGACATTTTACTGTGGTTCCGCTCTGGCACCGCTAACCCCAGAGCCATAACCCACTGCCACTGTTGTTTACCATTAACTCATCCCTGTTTAGTGAAGCCATCACACAACAGCAGCCAGCCGCACCACAGCACCTCAGCCAGCAGCTGGCCCTGATACACTCTCTGTAGGACAAGCCAGATAACCTTTACACTGAGCTCCTCTGGATTATAAATAGGGGGGTGCTGAGTCGCAAACTCACACTTATTGCCTTGGCACTCTTACAGACACATCTGTGCATGCAACACACTTGACACACTTGTATTCATGCCCTTGTTCCTTAGTGAAACGCTGAAAACTTGTTTTATTAAATGCTGAAATTATGAGATTATGGAATAGGATCATCTTAAAGGATACATTTGTTGTTATTCTGTATTTTCTTATTGTTAACAAATCCCATGAAGACCAAAAACCAACAATGTTGGACGTTAGTCCTTCTCTCCATGATTTCTGACTCCCCTACCCTGTCTGTGGCCCCAAGCTCATTGGTTCCTACTGAAGACATAAACCATTCAAAAAATGGTTCACAAATATATAGCTTCATTTTTAAAAAGCTTCCGTAATGTCTTAAAATTGCTGGGCACTATAACTTTCATCAAATGTTATTCAAACAGGAGTTAATTGTGCATTTGTTTGGGACTGTTTTTAGAGGCGGATTAATACACGTTCAGTGCGTATTTACAGCAGCAAAATTATGTATGTGGCATTGATTCAAAACTACAGTGCATAAAAAATAAGGCACAACACGCTCAACTCACGATAAGACCTTGAAGACTGGGTGTTTGATCATTAATAGTAGTGAATAATGTAAAAAACAGCACTTCAATATGACTTTTTAATATTGCCACACAAACGTTTCAGGCAAGACGGCCTTCTTCAGCATGTTTTCTGGCAATTTCACCTGCCTAATTGCCAGAAAACACACTTTTGAAGGGCGTCTCAGACAAAATGTTCATGTGGCAATATTAAAAAGTCATATTGGAGTGCTGTCCTAATTTTTCCTTTTCAAAACTACAGTGCCCGTGTTCGTGGTAACGAAGGACGATGAAGATTAAGATGAAGGTCACTGCAACATTGCAGCTCATTGATGTGTTTATGGTCTATATGGCAAAGAGGAATAAGCTATATCAGGCTTTGGCTACCTGGACAATATCTGTTTGTAGGATGGATTCATTGTTGGCTTTGGTTTTTTAATGGGATGGGATGACTATAAAAAAAAATACAGAATATTGCCAGCATTATCCTCTAAAAACAAGGCCTTTAGGTGAATCCTGAAAACATGGCACATACTGTAAGCCTACAGCAGGAATTTCAAAACTTGTCAGTTTGTTTTGTCTGCGAGTTTCACACTGCTTGCTTGAAAAGCTTGATTGGTCAACTGGCCTTACACCTGTGCGTGTGTGTGGTGTGGGCATGGCACGCCCTCTCTCACTTCTCAGCCTACACACCTGTCATCCATCAGTTCATCACTTCACCTGGATATCTACCCCGGCTCTTCTCCCACTGCCAGATAGTTCTGTCAGCTACTGTGGTGTGCGTTAGCCCCCTTTGTGTAGTAAACCAGAGAATAAGTCCTTGTGGTTCCTACTAGTTGTTAACCAACTCTCTTTTCTCCATGTGCCTCGGAATCACTTCACACATGTCTGCTTGCCTACCTCTCCAGCCAGCCACGCTCACACTCTTGCCTCCCATTCCTGCCCAGCCACGCTCTGCCATCTCCCATGGCCCTTCTGTCCTCAGCCCCTGCCAGCCATCTTCTCCTCTCCACCTCACCTCCATTCCCCGTTACCTTACAATAAATCGTCATAACTTCACCTCATCTCTGTGTCTGGATCCTGCACTTGGGTCCACTTAACAACACCTTGTCAAGATATGCTATGGTCTTCTAGAAGTTTAAATTAACTGGAACAAGTTCTGTTGAACGGACGGTTCCACTGGCACCGTCCATCAAACTGAGTCATACACACCACAGCATGTGCAAAAGATTTACAATGGATTGTCCAAAAGGAGAGCAACTGGGCTTAAGCATGCACTGTAAAAAATGTTTTTAGAAATATCAATTATCTTGAAACAAAATATAGAAAAATAACACTTGACTCCAGAAAATTCTAGAAAGAAGTTGATTTGAATTGGTAACAGTTTGAAATGGTTGACAAATCATTTTGTTGACGATTGGACCAAAAAACCAAAAAGTGTATTCTCTGTTACAATGCACATTCTACTTTATTATACTTCTTCAGACCTGACCATTCATAAATGGTCAATTCCTATGAAGATGTAGATGAAAAACAGTGAAAAAGAGACATTTTAATGCATTTTACTGCTTTATGTGCTGCTGCTTTCATATAAAAGACAGATATGTGCCCTATAATCAAACTGGCAAGTCTGCTTTATTTTCAACCCTGTAAAGAAGTGTACTAGGCCTTTAGTTGGAGACATGAGGACTTGATCATAAGCTGAATATCCTAAATGACACAAAGGGCTTAAAACAATATTTCTCATTAGCCCTGTAATTTGTGAGGCTATTTGGGTGGGACAACTTTGGACTAATTCAAAGTCTCACATTTGACTCAGCATTTAAAGTAGTAATTAACCCGGACAAGAACATCATCATTGAATCTGTTATGAAACAATTACATAACATCCTCATCTAAATGATTTATCTCCCACACACGCTGTTTCATTCTTTGTCTTTTTATCTCTAATTCCGGTTTAGTCTTTGTGTGTTTTTCTCTTTCTCTCTTTTCCTACAGTATGCATCTTCCTCTCTCTTGATTCTTACCGTTTGACCTTCAGTTTAACATTTGGGGGAGATGCTACTGCTGCACTCTTGGATTCTTTTTCTACTGACAGATAAAAATAAAAAAACATAAAACAAGCTTCAGGTAGCAGAGGCTTTATAGTTACACTCTCTGACTACAAGTATTTTATTCTTCTTTATTTTGACAAATTTTATTTACTTAATTTAAAGTTTGAAGCCTTTGAGGCAAAGCACTGTTCAAACCACAGTTTCTGTCCAACCCTCTCTCTTGCAAACCCTTTAGTCAGAAGGTGACCTCTTGGCGGTATGAGAGACAATCCTTTCCATTTTAATTGAAGGCAGGTGAAATGTCCAGCGGGCATGACATTGTGAGAGCCAGGTTTCTGTCCTCCTGAGCAGACTCATCTTCATATCTGCTCCACAATTGCCACTTCTGACTGACTGTCCCTGTGCTACAACCCTCTTGACATACATACTGTATGTTTGAGATTATATGGGTAAGGTTTTCAGGGATGGCCCTTTGCCCTCTGTGAAATGTATAATCTGTGCAGTCACACTTGATGAAGCAACAGTTCTATCATGACATCTTTTCTGCTCCAGCCACTTGTAATTGCAAGCCCTGGGGAGAGATCAATGTAAGGAGCTGATTGTAAACAAGTGTAAATTCAATGCTACTTTATTGCCACTGTAATTGACTGTTCACTAATTATAAATATTATTATTAATAGTGTAGCATTGATTTCAACCATATGGCCCATCTGTCCTCCCCAAAAATACAGCCGTATAGGTTGTCTGTGCAGCAGCTTATTACGACCCATATTTACGCTTATTGTTAAGCAGCGACCTATGAAGAGCGCCAAAGACCGCATAGGGATGGATGGAGGTCGGGGTGGATGGATGGATGGATGGATGGATTGATGGGTCAAACAACACAGGACTTTCACTCAGGAGAGCGCTGTTCGTGTCCCTTGTGAAACCAAAAGTCAACGTTGACTTATTTTAACCTACGTAGCCTAACTAATGTAGTTATTTTAATCCAAACCATGATCTTTTCCTAAACCTAAGTAGTTTGGGTGCCTAAACCTAACCAAACTACAATCGTTTCATTAACCATGTAGTGGTGTTGTTACCATGATGATAAAGGTCCAGTACACCTATATACTGTATATGTCGTTTAGGAATCATTGGAAAACGACCTATTCTGTCCTTTATGTTGGAGGACTTGTTGACCCATCCCTATGGTAAATGTTTTTTTTTTTGTTTTGTTTTTGTTGGCTTTAATGAAAAAAAGGAGAAAAGACACAAACTCAAGATTCTCAAGAAGAGTAAATGCCATGCATTTATTTCAGCACTGTGACATATCCCTCAGACAATCAAGATTCATGTAATAACCATACTTTATTCATTAAGAGGACCTTGCATTGACCCTTCATTACATGGCATAAACACTACATGAAGTTCTAAGTGTTACAGTATGTTTCCAGTGATTCTATGGGCAGTTTCATGTGCATTTAAATTGTTGTAAAACCTGTAACATTATAGAATTCCAAACACGGTTTCCATAGCAATTTTGAAATAGTGCTTCTGCATATTAACAAATGTTTGCACCACATCTCCCATTGTCTTCCAGTATTTCATTACAATGATTATGTCACAGAGTAGTCCATCTATATCTCATTCCCACAGTGCACTTGACATTTGAACAGGAGGGTAGATGTTTCCACCTTGTCAAAGTGCAGCTCTGAGCACAACAGGAAGAAAATGCACTACAGTATTATGGCAGTATATAAACGTCACTTACTGGCTTAGCTTTCTTTAACGTTCACTTCACATCCTTTTTCACAGTTAGTACTTGAGAAGAACATAGACTCTTGGATGAGAATGGGGAAAACAGAGGATATATCAGGATAGTTGAATAAATACAGCATTTTGTAATGCATAATAATTTATACTGGTATGAATAGCAGTTCTCATATAATATTATGTACGCGGATAGCTTTCATTCCTGTTTGATATATGTTCTAATAATGGCAGCTAATCTCCTCCCAGAAGCCACTTATCAAACAGTATCAATGAATTTGTATGTCCCTCTGTGTAGTGTGATTAACAATTTTGATGGAGAATAACAAAATCCCATTACAGTAGCATGAAGCTATTATTAGGACATGATGATGCCCAAAGGAAAGAATACTTGAAAGACTAACAGCCTGTCACACTAACGTACCTGCGTGGAGAGGTGTGTTATGTAGCCATAGGGCCGTAGAGTGTAAAATTTGTCATTTAATGCAGAGTGTGAGCACCCTAAGAGCTTGTCTTGATTGTGTGCATGATCTCTACACTCAAAAGTTTCACAAGTATCACTGACTGACTGGTTAGTCGTGAGTGGGTGGTTGTGTTCCTCATCCTATCTCTCACATTTGTTGGAAGCCGAAGTTTTGGAGTCGGGACCTGTGACTGCTGCTGTCACTTGCGTCGTCAGTGTGTCAGTCGGCGTGTGTGTTGTCGGGTGTTGTGGGGTTGAAGTGACGCAGAGGAGGAGAGATTCTGTCGATGGCATGATCTGCTGTCTCTCGGTGCTTCACCCAGTTCGCTCAGTTGCCTTCCTCATGTCATCGTGCCATCACGTCTATCTTCCTCCGCTCATCTGTAGACTATAGGGTACGCCCTCTATCTCTCTCCCTCTCTCTGTTGCGGTGCAGTGGAGGATCTGGACTATAGTGGCAGACGGATGTGCATGGCAGAACTATTGGGCCGCGCAGCCAAAATATAGATGGCACTCTCCTTTAAAAAGTCTGCCCAGGTCACTGGCCTGTTGAATAAAGAGAAAAATCACTTCAATCATTTCTTTTCAATGTATGACTAAAATTAGGGGTATTGATGAGGGTGCAAACTGTTATGGTTAGGGTCATGAAACACTTAACACAAGAAATAAAGGACTATAGTGAAAAGGCTATTGTTTGTTTGACTATGGTTTATAGTTTCTGTATTGTTTTACGGTCAACAAATATCATGAAAAGACCAAAACCAAACATGGATTGAACCAACTATCAAGTATTGCCTCTGTAGCCAAAGCCGTAGACCTCCATTGTTGTCCAAAAACTATTAAAAACACATCAGTGAGCCACGCTACTGCACTCAGTGACACGTTCCTTCATTACAATGAACATGGGCACTGTAGTTTATTTTGAGTCAATCCTACACTCACCATCCTGGTGCCACAAATACTCACTACAGTGCACCAAATGGTTATTTATCCATGGCTGAAAATAGTCCCCAACAAATGCATTGTTTAGTTATGTTTTAGTAATATTTGATAAACTACAGTGCTCAGCTGTTTTAAGAAATCATGTAGGCCTTTTAAAAAATGAAAGTAAATATCTGTGACCCACTTTTAAAGATTCATGTCTTCATTGGAACCAATGGGCCATTCGACACAGTATGGAGGATGGAAAGTGCTGATAGATGAGCTAACACATTGTTGGGTTTGGTCTTTTCATGGAATTTTTGACAATCAGAAAATTATAGAATAACGCCAGCCGTTTCCTGGCCACACTCAGCAATTAAATTCTGATCTTTTTATTTTCGGGTCATAAGTATCTTGCTCATTATAACCACACTAAAAATGTAGATGTGCAGGCATTATCCCACACAGCATACACCACTTTACAATGCAATACAGTAGCCACTCAGTGCAAATTGTTTGGTAATATCATTATTGTGAGTATCTGGCCTCTGCTCCGCTGTGATTTGCCTCTTGCTGCTTTGAAAATTCAGTTATAAAAACTGTTTGTCAGATCTCTGTTTTAGCATGTTCTGCTAATTAGCATTCAACTTAATAAGACTCTTGTGTAGATTTCTTTGTAATTGTGGTTCCCTGTAGTCGCTGCCTGAAGTGCTTGAGCATTAGCTGAAATTATTGCACAATTTTGTAATGTGGCATGAAGAAAAGTCTCAAAGGTCATATGTCACAGAGGATTTGTCTTCATTATCTGCTGACAGAAAGTGAGTTTGTGGTGCAGCGAAGCCTGCAGCAGAAAGGTCATCGGCGTCCACGAAGCTTCACCAAATTGTTGTCTGTTATATTTTAAGATGTTTCTAATAATTGTGTCCCCCGCCTCACAAACACACACACACACACACACACACACACACACACACACACACACTAGAAATATAAGAGGACAAACCTGCTCTCATCAGTCTTGCTCCTTTCACTGCCAGAGCTGGCTGGACTGTTCTCACATATGGGGCCAACATGACTTATGCTGTACCAAAGGACAAAGAATAAAAAACAGACAGAAAAGAATGAGTTAGATAGTATGCTACGACAAGGGGCAATAGAGTGCTGCAGGGATGACGTATTTTTGTAGTCCAACCCGGAAGTTAGCATCGCCCTGATTACCCCGACAAAAAGCCAATAGGATTTTTCCTTTGGATTATTGCATAAAATAAGCTCTGTGGCAAACAAAAGTTTATGATACTTACACGTTTTGTTCAGCAAGATAATCTTCACAAATGAACACCACTTTGATGATTTTTAAGGCGTAAATGCAATCGGCAGGAGTAAAAGGCTAACATTAGGCTATAAACAAACTACACCACGGTTGCGCAACTTCAACGCTGCCACCACTAAGATTCAGACTTGTAATTTGAATTTGTGCGCTTACAAAAGCCTTTCGGAGAATTTTTGCAAGAGCGTGAGTATAACCACAACAACGCTATAAAGGCGGACGAGTGAGTAGATGAGTTTCTGTGTTCGGCGTGATGACGTTTAATGTCCCCGACAACTTCTGTAGTCTCATTTAGCCACTTGTTAGCAACCGCCTATTTAAAGACGCGTAAAAGCTTCAAAATTCATGAGTGGGGTATTTACTGCCAAATTTTATGTCATAGAACAAAATGTGAAAATCTCTTAAGCTTGTGTTAACCACAGACCTTATTTCAGGCATCAACCAACCAAAAACCTATTCAAGTAACCCATTGACTTTGGGACGAGGGAACCGGAAGTGCAACAATGTTAACTCATTTCGGGGTTTTAGGACTCATTCCTGCAGCACTCTATGAAAGGACAAGATATTCCCAATTCCTATAAAAAAAAATAAAAAAAAGGGAAATGCCCCCTAAATTATTTCACCATTCCAACTTTTTGAACACCCATGGTGATTTTACTAGGATATGAGGACATTTTCTGATCTGTAATTCCTACATTCAAATACAACACTCTTTTAGATGGAGTATTGGTGAGCCCGCAGTGTCAGTCAGTATTTCATCACTACACGAATCCGAGCTGTAGGCGGAGGTAGGCGAGCCGCCATCACTGCGGTGGCACCTCACTTGTAAACCAGTGTACAACACTGTAATGCATGTGATGGATTTAACTTTCTAAGTGCTTTTGCCCAGAAACATGTCCAAGAGATCCTCTAAAACCTGTTATATGTTGAAAATATAGACATCAAATGGCATTAAAAACAATTAATTTTAGTCCAGCTTTAACAGATGGCAAGAAGTCTTTTCTGGACTGTGCTGTTATCAGCTGCTCCAACAGCAAACTTAGGAAAAAATGGAAAGTAAAAGCCACAAGCCTCTGCTCCATGAAATTAATTTAATCAATTGCTCATGTTTTTCAATCACATGCCAAAAAGCATTGCTTGGTTGGCTTGTATGATTTTTATAACCAAATGTTTTAGTGGTAAATCTTCACTAAATCCACTAATCATTTCAGCACTATTCTTGATGCTCTTTTCCACCATAGGAAGACACTGGTTCCTAAAGTTGAATATACTGACTTTACAGTCCAAAATCAGTGGTTAGCGCAATGTCAATTCTGACACAAAAAAATCTTTACTTTCAACCAATCTCACGGCCTTCCTCAGCAGACAGTGTTTGCTCAGTTTGAGCTAATAGAAAGCTAGCAGGTGGAGCTTGAGTTAAGATTTTAGCTAATAGAAAGGTAGCAGGTGGAGCTTGAGTTAAGATTTTTTTGAAGAAATTCTTTTTTTTGGCTGGATTTTCTTTTTGATGCCAAATCAAATGGCTTAAATATAAAATATGGAGCAAGACTGTGTCAATTGAAACCCAAATGACTGAAAGATCAAAAACTTATGACTCATGTAGGTGTGGGAGACAGTCAGATAGAAGCTCATCTTATTAACCTTCTGACTGATGGCCCCTTGAAAAACTCCTTTTCACTCTCACACTGTGGCTGTGGTAATGTCTATAATCCAGCAATCAAAGGGAGCAGAGTTTTCAGACTCATTCGATATTTGCTTTTTGATGAACGAGGTTGCCTTTTAGTGTTACGTGTGTGTGACCTGATGTGAACAGCGTGCACTCACACCCTTTTGGTCCACAGTGTCCTCGTACATTGATAAGTGAGGCTTTTAAAGTGAAGCTCCCCTAAAGAGAACAAAAGGCTTTCTTTTGATCCCTATAATTAGAGGCCAGCCTGGATCTTATCCATGCCTCAGCATAACAAGACCTAATCATGTGAAGGGCTCACATTCTGCTCATTAAACTTCATTCAAGGATGCATACGTCTTTGATTGCTGTATGTTCGGAAGGAGTTCCAGTTTTGGGGTTAAGAGGGTTCTCACTTTTTCTTCAGAGCGAGGCCACGTACAAAATCTAAATCGTGGGGTTTTCTGAGGAATACTCGAGGATTGCAGGGCGCTCGAGCGTGTTGAAGTGAGGAAAAGGAGACAAGCCATGCAGTGCTGAGTCACACTCACCCACAATTCATAGGAGAGCAGAGTCCCATGAGTCTGTGGGGAATGCTGTATGTTGAATAGGTGAGAGGGATGGAATGGTACAGCACAGGAGATTTGACAGCACAAGAGGTTATAAGCATTAACAAACACATGCACACACATACAAACATATACAGTACACACACCCCAGTGGTGGAAAGTACATTTATTCCAGTACAAATCTGAGGTAATTGTACTTTCCATTTAATGCTACTTACTTAAACTTGTACTCCACTGCATTCCAAAGGGAAATATTATATCATTTACTTCACTACTTATCTGTAGTTGCCACTTACTATGCAGATTCTGATTTTACATACAAAACATATGGTGAGTTTATAAAATATGATGCATTGTTATAGATTTAACTATCCACTACCTATAAGACTAAAATACTTCTTCCATGTTGGATGCATCAGTAATAATAGTCAGTTATAATAGTAATATAACAATCTCAAAGGTATCATTCTGCATAATGAGTACTTTTAATATGTACTTTTGCTTAATGCAGGACTTTCACTTGTAACGAAGTACTTCTACATCGTGGTATTGCTACTTTTGCACGAGTCGAGGATCTGATTACTTTTTCAACCACTTACACACACACACACACACAATGTCACACAAACACATGGTGAGTACACACAAATGTAAGACCATCAGAGTCAATCACAGCTTATTTTCCTTTTGTTATTACTCCGATGAGGTCTGTCTGTGAGTCTAAAACTCATAAAGGAGCAGTAATTTCTTTTATCTATGGCGTAATATTGAGTGTGATTCCTTATTGCATTTTCTGTCACACCGTATGCACACCATAAAAGCAACAGCTATACAATGCAATCCAGTAAAATATTCATCCAGTAAAGACTGTTTTTTAAAGGCTATGATGTTTGATTTTTGTTAAGACTTTGTGAAATGTATCTAATATTTTGTCCCTCCTTTGATCCAGTATCAGCAAGAAGTTTCACAAGGGTAGTATTTGTTGCAGGGTTGTTGTATTAGATTGCTCTATACTGTACATATGTTCATGTTATTGTGTCCATACCATGTAGCCATTTCAGGCGCTGAACTTTAATTGATCTCAGCCAAACATAGCGCAAACAGCTCTGTACTGAGTCTGCTTCCAAGAGTCTTCAAAAAACAAGTGCGTTCCAAGCAAAAGCAACCAGCTTCATCAATCTAATACGGGACAATTTATTAATAGCAGAAATGCAGTCATGCTCAGCATCAAACTGGCGTGGAACTAAGTGCCTGCTAACAACATGAGCTGCAGCACAGAATACATTATCAAATGAAACACATTACTTTAGTGGCATTAATATGACAGGAGCGACTGGCTGCGTTTACTTTTCAATTTGTACTTGTTTTGACATGATTTATATAGACATGGTTTAAATGTTTGACTTGAGAGAAGCAGAAACACTTTATTTGAGAAACATTTAATTGCTCATCACAAGTCCCTTTGCTATTTCTTTATCAGCGTCGCACTTGTGTGAGCATTTATTGCATTCTGCACTGATGAATGTGCCAGTCAAAAACAATGCCTTCAATCGATTCTTCAGCGACCTGTTTCAGCTGAATGCTCCTCTTCAGGGGAAGAGAAACAACATTGTTACGCCTGTCTTGTCTTGTTACAGTGCACATGGGCTAGTCATACATTTTCAGTGTCATCGTGATGAGAGGGAGGTAAACAAAAGTCCAAAAAGGTGTTAAATAATACAATAATAAATACTAACACCAGTGCAAAAACTCTGAACTCTCCAAGTTCATGTCATGTATAATCTGTGCTGAAAGTATAATTTGGGGAGCATTTTGTAGTATTTCTTTTTGTTTACTTAATTAATTTATGGATGGTATGCAAATGATGTAATCAACGAATGGTGCAGTGGTACAACTATGCCTGTGTTAACTTTAATTGTCCTCCTCCAGCTCTACAGCTAAAGCTTTGCTGTTTTGCAAACAAATAACTTTTGTTGGCAGCAACATCAACAGCTGTAGTAATTGATCCCTGCAACCTTGTGAGGTTTTGAATTCCCTTATTATAACAAATTTATGTAGATGAGTTTTACTTTATTGTGGTGAAATTACAAAAGTTACTGTATGGGTGCCTCATTGATACACAGTACACACTGCCCTCTTCATCAGAGGTCTGAGCACATTGGTGAAATACAATTAGTTAATTGGTTCATGGTGTGATTTAAGGCCTTTCTCCTTAAAGGGAATTTGCCAGGGTAGGTTAACAAAATAAATTGCATGCCATCTTAGCAATACGATAATGAAACTTGACTAGACCTGCCATGACAGATTTTTTTTTTTGGGCCACTTGGGGACAGTGGAAACGTGTTGTGAACACAACACTGACATATCTTGTTAGCAAACAGTTAGGGTTAGGCTTATTTACACATCCAGCCGTTATAGAGCAACATATCATTCACTTGGAGTCATGTTTGTATCCACCTGATATATGATACAAGTCCAATATTTCCCCTCTATTATTTCTGTTTTTGGCCTATACTAACTCCTGAAGGAAAAAGCTGGCTCTTTAGCTGCTGTTCACCAGCTTATTGCTAACACTGTCTGTCTGTTTTCTCTGAAAATAGCTGCCTGCGACGCTATCAGAGCTGTGAGAGTGAACCAAAACAGTAAAGTTGTGGGCCGGGCAGCTAAACAAAGAGCTGAAAATCACTTTAAAGCGCCGTAAAGCCAACAGGAGTTGCAGATTCAGGTGACAATTCTCTGTAGTTATATTACCACGAGCGAACCCCTCACATTGTCACATTGTTTTCACATGGTCGCTTGATACATTGTTATTATAAAACTGTCAATTATAGCTGCTTTAAACTACTACTATGATGCTTTTCATTAAAAAAAAAAAAAAAAAAAAAAAAAANATATATATATATATATAGAAAGTAGATATATGACTCATTTCATCATTTGATATATTGGGCAAGTAAAGCGGTGTGTCATCTGCAAAGCAATGAAAATAGACACTGTTACTGTGGATTTTGTCAACCAGATGAAGCTTATGTAATGAGAAAAGAACACAGCTTGTTATCTTGCTTCCAGTCTTCTTTCTCACTGTCTCTATCCCCTAAGCAGCCAAACCTTTGTTCCCTCTGCAGCTGCAGTTTTGCATACAGATGAGACCCTGACTCCCCAAACTCCTGCCTGACTTGTACAAAGACGTGCGTCTTTTAATTTCAGTCTAGACATGGAATACTTTTTGCTTTCTCAAAGTATTCAAACTAAAGTTCTAGGTCTAAATTTTACTATGTACTGTTGGGCATAGAACTGATTGGATTTACCGACTCTCACCTCACATTGCAAGACTGCGAGTCTTTGTTGAGCTTGTTGAACCAGGACTGCTGGGCCTGGCGGCATTCTGCTCTCGTGATCCTGCCGTCTTTATCCAGACCCAGACCCAGGAACACTGACCGTGCTTTGTCTCTTTCCTTGGCAGTCAACAGACGCACCAGTGAGTTCTAGGAAAAATAAAATCCAAACGGTGTTTGAGATTAGGTGGCCCGGATCTACTCCTTTAAATCACTCATAGTAATTCCATTCCCCTTTTATGCTTTTTTGATTGCTGTAATTTAGGGGCCTGGAAAAGGTATTTTTAGGGATGATTTCTTTGGCCTTAATCATTCTCAATCACATTACTGACTGACATAATCTGCTCACACTGCTTTACCCCATGCTACCCCAGAGTCACACACAGTCCACAAATAGCAAATTTAATCTCCCAAGCCAAAAACACAGCACAATATTTAAACAGTTGTGTGGTGATCAAGGGACAATAAAAGTGAGTTATTCAGGCAGGTGGGTACAAGCCAAAGTCTTTGTGGCATTCATCCCTGAGCCTTTCTACCAAGCTAACCTCAACATAATGTATTATTTGACCCATGTGTCTGCTTTCTCTACAAGGCTGATTAGACAGTGTTTTGGCTGACTAGAGGAACGTATGTCTTTGCCAGACACTGGCACCCCAACAGCCAACAGGGATTGAAGATACCTTTCCTCAATTTGTAAAGCTGAACTTAGAGTTCTGCACTAGGATGTTACAGTGTAGCAACATCAAGCAAGTTTAAGTAAGGTTCAGAAACCTCTTTTTCAGTAACACAATACATATTATCTCATATCTGCCACAGTAAATGAAAGAATGTAAACACCATAACTGTGGCTATGAATGACTGCAAGACGAATGTAAACACTGTTACTCTCAGTTAACTGAACAGAAAATTAAGAGATGTGGAGACGTTGCAGGTAAATGTGAAAGCAATCACTGGAGCAATCAATCCAAAGCTTAAAACAAATTGAATTGCTATCTGACCCTAATCCATGAATACAGATTGGCAGAGTATCTCTTTATTGTCAGAGATCCAAAGCAGAGTAGAAAATTTTAAGAAATTTAATTTGTTAATCCCAAACTTCACAGATCTCAATGACAGTGAAAAGCAACAGATTATATTAGGAGAAGGACCTGCAGCAGACTTAGCTGCACAGTATGTGACTGCATGTCACAACCTGAGGGACACATAATAAAACATCACTGAATATAACATATCTTGACGTAGGCTATCACACACACCAACATCAACACACACACACACCCAAACACATGCTCTGGCAATATTGTCTTTGTTACACCAACATCAACACACACTTGTCACTTATGTGTATTTAAGTTTTTTACTATTGTCTTGATTTTATGAATTGTACCTTTTTTTTCTTTTTATTATTATTGTTTTAATATCATTATTACCTGACGCTTTGGCAATATTGTCATCGTTACATTCATGAGAGAGAGAGAGACTCCTCTATAGTGCCCTATAGCACCTTTTTATAGTGCCCAATAGAGCGCCTAAATCCCAATATGTCTTCCTAGTTTACACTTGCTATATTGCTGTGCAACACAGGCCACAGTTGAGTTTCAAGGCAACACCAGTGAGGAGGAAATTTGGGGATTTTCGGGGCGGCATTGGATGCTGTAGCAAAATCAAGGAGTGTGTGAGCTGTTTTATAATTATGTTTTGAATATTTTCAACTTGCTTCCTAATTGTAGTACTTTACCTCTGTGCGAAACTTCCTCAACACTACCAGAGACTCAAAGTAGAGAAAGTCCGACCATTCGATGTGACCCTTCTTCTCAGGATCCAGTGCTGCAAACTGGGCCAGGACTTCCTCCTCTTGCTCATCAGTCAGGTCCTTATCAAACTGCTGCTTGGATGCAAAGTGGCGGTACTGCAGCAGCTCATCTGACACCAGGCATGACTCTACAGTGGCAAGGAACAATTAATCACATCAGGCCTAATTAGTCACCGAGCAGTCTTCCAGATATAATTAACTTACAGTGACTCATACTCTACAACGGCAAGACCACCTCCCACTGATTGCCCTCCATCCAAGCCACAGAATAATACCACACATTTGGAAGTAGACAAGGGTGAGGGAAAATAATGTAATAACTGACAGCAATCCAATAAAAAAATTCACTGAAACAGTGTTTGCAGTAGACTTCTCTGTGAGGTGAATAAATTTCTGACTAATCTTCGACAACGAGCATCATTTGTTTCTTCTGCTAAATGTAGGAGTTACACAAACACATAATGTTTCTTTCACAAACATTTAAAAGACATATGGTCCAGATTGATAAGAAAAAAAGTCAGGGAGTGCACTTTTTTTGGAGAGGGCAACCAGGTGCTCATGCATTCATCTTATATTTCTTTTTTTTTTTAAATGTCTGTGTTTAATGATATTGTCATTTATGTATGTAAAACTCTTGGGCAAGCAAAAGAGGCAGTATTGGTATCTGTCTCTGAATGACGGTGACGGTTAAGCTGTCTTGATAAACTGGAATAACATATTGTAACCACTTATATACAGTAGGCCTATGCAGAAAGAGGTGTTGTTGACCCTTTCTCTTTTGTATAATCATCATTCCCTCTCATCTTGAATTTGGAATGGCTTTTATGTTTTGTGAAGAAAAAAAACAAACATGGAAAATGAGGCTGATCAGGTCTATGGAAATCTAAAAACAACACTACAGCCATGCTAGCGGCTCTGTAAGGACATAGATAGGCACAGCAGTGCTTTAAGCTAAATGCTGATGTTGGCATGCTAACATGGTCACAGTGATGATGCTAACATGCTTTTCTTTAGCAGGTATAATGTTTACAATGCTCCTCATCTTAGTTCAGCGTGTTAGCAAGCTAACATTCACTGATTAGCACTAAACACTAAGTATAGCTGATGCTGATGGGAATTCCATTATTTTGCAGTTATTATTATTATTATTATTATTATTATTATTATTATTGCAAAGTGTTGACCTGATGATGGTGCTAGAGGAAAATTCGCAATTCAGATATTTCAGTCTAGACCAAAGTGGTGGGCCGACCCACCAACCATCCCTAAAAATATATTATCAAATTCCCTACCTGCCAAATGTTTACAGTAATGGACAGTGCCACCACCTCCTGCCACACTTTACCTAAATGTATTTCCTAACCTTGGTTCAGTGCCTCACCTGGGATGATCTTGCACTGCTTGAAGGTCTCCATAAGGCTGTACATCTCTTCCTCTGTCAGGAGTAGATTCAGATTATCCTGCAGAAAGGGGTGAGATGAGGGCAGAGTATTGCACTTATTAAAAAAGTGATGCTCAGACAATTTCTTTTATAGTCGAGTGCTAGGCTACATTACTTGATGTTTAATAAGTGAGCATGCTGTAATTATATGGAGTTGGTCCCAGATGGGCCTCCTGCAATTAGCCACTAGCATCCAAAGTATTGGATTGTGAGCCCATTATGTGAGCCCAACTATTCTGTTTCCCAGGTGATCCACATGATGTGTCACAGGAGACACTGATTTGAATATTTAGATTAAGTGGCATGATGAAACTTTAATGATCCCTTTGGGTTTTTTGAGGTAAGTCAATTCCAGTTTGTTTACATAGACCTTAATCACCATTACAATCTGTCAGGGCTTCATAAGAGCCACGTTATGAAATCTAAATTAAAATGCACCCACCCTAAGGAAATAAATGGAAAAAAAACACCCTCAAGCTCAGAAAATAACTGCAAAATCAAAAAAGGGATATGTAATATGATATTGGGAGATTGATAATAAGCAGATATGTCAATGTCAACCAACAACTATTAGAAATACTAATGTATGGTTTATAGCACTAAGAAGATGTTTGTTTTGTGTTCAGTCAGACTCTAAAAGAAAATTCAAAGACAGCTGTTTGAGATGATTTCTTTTAAATGTTTTTTTTTTTTTAAAGCTGCCATCATTATTGCCTGCCTAAATATCTACAACAGAGGAGGCTAGTACAATGTAATCATGGTACCAATGGAAATAATGAACAAAAATATGACACTAATGCCAAATACTGGCATTTCCATTTAGGTATGAACTAAATAAGATGTGCCATTTCTATGCAGAAAAGTTTGATTCACCCACAAACAAACCAACAAGGCCACATGGCCTCATTATATCAGCCACTGGGAGCTGAACATGTGCCCCAACAAGCTGCCTGACGTCCTCCTGCATTTCTTCAACCTGTCATCAAGATCATAGTAACTGCCAACACTTTGCTACCCCACTGTCTGCCGCATTTACGGATCAAGAGTGCGTACTGTACTGTAAGAGTACTGTATGTGTAGCTAATTATTCATTTATTTATTTGCACTGCCTTGAATACTACCCAGTCCTTCCTGCTAATGTCTGGCTGCTGCAAGTGGTTGGTTGTGCTAAACTTAGTTAATATTTTGAAGTACCCTAATAGATACAGGGATCTCACTCATGTGAAGAAACTCACTCATATGATTTTCTTTTCCTTCCATCTTTGCGCTCACTCATTCAGGATTGACCTACTCATATTCGCCCCTAGTGACCATTCCAAGGTCAAAGAAATCTAAAGATGAAACACTGGACTAAGATAATAGACTCACGTCCTGTCTGCAATGCTCCAGAAAAGTGCAGGGATGCAGTCTGGGACACTGTGTCCTTGTTAAAATCTTGATACATATATATATATATATATATAATTTGAACAGAGTGAAACCATTAGTATAAAGTGCCTAAGCTGAGTGAGAGCTCTGGCCACACAGGAGCAGAACTCTCCATGCTTTCTTCTACATTGTTTTGTACTTGTCCTCTAGTGACTGCTCTCTGCAGTCTCACAGTTTTTGTACAGTCACAAAGCCAAACATGGATACATTTCAAGCAAGGATGGCCAGTTTGGAACAAAATATAGTTTGTGAAACAAAGCTGTAGCACCATAGACCAGCAAAGTCTTCAAATCTATATGTATCGCCAAGTTAAATGCATCTCGCTGTCATTATTGTGGGCAATATGTTAATAATAATAATAATAGTGTAATGCATCAGATATCAAGCTTGAAATGCAGCAGATCACGTTCAGCCACTGGTTGATTTTAGTGCCTTCAGTTCCAGTTCAGCTTCCAGTGCCCACGTGAAACTAAATGTCATGTTTGTTTTTTGAGCACTTCAGGTACTCAAGATAATTTGAGATTACTCGTATGTAGTCCACCTCCAATAACAAAAATATGTTTTTCCTTTAGTCATGTGGAAAATATTCAAATTTATCTGCCGTATAATTCTGTATTATCCAACCTACCTTTGTTTTTTATCATTATATTTATTACAGTGCTCAGTGTGCAGCATCTTGTTAATCTCCTGATTAATCAGGAATTCATAAATCCATATGTCTGTATGTGTCTGTCATTCTAAAAGTGAGATGAGAATCAATAAAGAACAAAATGTATCATGCCGTCATCAGGAAACTGCTTTCTTTGTTCTATGCCAGACATCATTTCTGTGCATCTCTAATCTGCAGTGTTATGTTCATCACGCGTTGCCCTGAATAATACCAACTGTCTGCAAAACAATGAAACTGGCCATCTGCTATGGATGCTATAATTATATTGTCATGTCAAAAATGTGTAACTTTTTAAAAGTGATTTATGCAACACCTAATGACAGCGTTTGGAAAATAGGTTCTCTAAGACACAAAAGGCCCCTGGGGGAGAAAGTATAATAATAGCAACACATTCTAATCTTATTCTGGCAGCTTGCATAAAAAGTTCTTTGAGACTGTCCTGTTTAGAAAAATGACAGCACTAATTGCAAAGTTCAAACAGCTTTAAATAACCCAAATTTAGGTTCAGTGCCAGAGCAGGATGTTTTAAAAAAAAAAAAAAAAAACATTCTTCTTTTTGATTTCAAAGCTGCAAAAATCAGTATTTCTATGTGAACAATGAATCAGATGACTGTGTGATGTGAAAGGTTATGTCATAAAGAGAATAAGACAATTAGCACCCAACTCTGCAAGTACATCTGTGGGGCCTTTTAGTCCCTTTAAGCTCATTGTTGTGCAAACTCCGCTCTCATTAACCTCATTTCCAGCTGCAGCAGAAGCAGATGTTTACCCTGTAAAAAGCTCTGGCAAACCTGTATACTAGCTTCCCAGAAATCATTTTGCAGCTAAAGAGTGAGATATTCTTCTCAGGAGTTGATGGAGACGAGCCACAGGTAAAAAGAGAGTGATTATTAAACGTACATTCATCATAGTGGACACAAACAGGACACAAAATGAATGCTTGTCTTCCTCCGTGTCATTTACACATCCAGCAGGTCTGCTATATAAATGCACTCTTTAAGAGGAACTCCTCAACTTTGACTAAAGCATGACCCCAGGATCTTAGCCCGCGCTAGCACCAAGCATAAAAAAGAAGTCAGTGCTATAAAGAAGGGTCACTCCTGTTCATGAATCCTTCCTGCGTCTGAGTGGCTGCCATTGAGCCATACATGCAGCAGTCTGCTTTGAAGGCTGACTGTACATCCACTTTCAAGGAAACTCTGCCCATCTGCCAGCAGCAGTCTCCAGTGCCTGTGTAGAATTAAATGTCAGATGCGCCAGAAGGGGGGATTTGTAACAGCTGACTGACATGTGCTGACAAAAAAAAGATGGTTTCTTTAGCAACGAGGACTGGAATTCACAATTTAAATAAAACATTCCTCTCTTTCTCTCTCACTCTCACCGAATTGTCTCCTTCCACCCCTATTCCTCACACACCAAAGGAGCCAGCCAAATAAAGAGGACCTTTCTGTGTCCTCTCTCAGATTGTGTGAAAACATCCCCCTCTAAGCGCAATTTTGGCAGGTGCTCTCGCTTCTCATGGGCAGGCGAAAGACAGCAAAGCCCCTACTCCACTCTGAAGGGTACTCCAGCAAAAGCACTCTTCAGCTGTTTAATGCTTGAATTAAAACAGATTGCATTATGCCTCTAACAGGGTTGATCACTAGAGAGACATCGGTTTTGGCATTGTTCTTGAATTCCTCATGAGAAGCTGGGCGTTTGTTTTATTGTTTTGTTTTTTTAAAAGCTGAACACACAGCTGTGCAGTACAATAGCTGCTGTCATACATGGAACATGTGCGGCAGCTCAACAATAATAATCACCTGCTAGAACAGGTGGCTAGCTGTGGCCAACTCTCACGCTTCTGGCATGTGACACACGCTTTCACGTTCTGTCTCACGCTCTCACGCTGCCCAAACAATTCTCACGCCAAAACACTGAACAGGTGAACGTACTGTAACCCCCATTCTATGAGTATGGGCTCTCAAATTACTCTGTTTGGTCCGCGATATGTGCGCGATGCTTATTGCTTGTTGATCGGACAGCTGTTATGACAGAAAACCCAGCGCAGAGCCCAGAAGGCGATCAAGCAAGTCAGTGAGTGAGTGAAAGAGTGTGTGTTCATGAATTTGGCTAAGTGAGTATGTGTGTTTGTCTGTGTGTGTGTTCATGTATTGGCTATGTGTCTGGAGTAGTATAGGTTCTTGTGTTCCTTTTTGTTTCTTTCTGGTTCTTGCTACTTGCTAACATTCAATAAAACGGTGTAGTTTTGATATTGGAAACAACACGTCTTTGACTTTAATTAGTTAATGAACCTGTGTACCCTTTATTGGGTTAATGTGTCTAAAAATGTAAAATTGTGAGTATTTCCCAGGGTGGAAATCCTGGGGTGGCGTAGTCAAGCTATATGCTTAAATCTTAGAATATAAGGTCCCGCTCCTGCCACATGTGTAAGGTGCATACTTTTTTAAACCCTGATAGTTAACTGAGTCCAAATATGTGCACGTGATGAAGTGCGCGTGCACGTGATTAAGTCCATGGGCCATGGCATTAAAATCTCACTCCAGCCAAGTACACAAAGTCGGCAACCCTGTGCTAGAAAGTCACGTCAAAGTGCTCACTGTCTTTAGCTCACCAGTGATGAACAACATACAGTACTGTATAGCCTATCATCATGGGCTATATCATATTGATGCTTCTAGTCTACACTTGATACATGACTTTCCACATACATACTGCATGTCTCAACAGGGATGATCTATATTCCAACAATTCTCAGACATACAAAAAAGCAGCAGGTTTAATGGTAACTTATATAATTAACAGTGTCTTAACAAGCTGTAGCAAGTGAAAGTTTAAGGCAGCAACAGTTGATTTCCCCTGCTACTATGACAACTGTTGCCGGCAAATGTACTCAGCTGTAGCTAATTAATGTGGCTAACTCTAATAAGGAAACAGAGCCATCGTTAACGATGTTAGTTCCACGTGTGCTTTTCCTGCTATGACATGTCAAAATGTCTGCTATGAAAAAAGGTTATTGGCTGTTGTAGGGTTATATGCTCTCTGTCCTTGTCTTTTGATGTTTGAAAAAGGAAGGAGGACTGCGCTCTGTCTGAGAGCTAGCTAGCAGGTAGTTCAGCGGCTGTGTGGTGTAAACTACCGACATATATGTGGACACATTGTCGGAATCTCCCAGTGAAACTTTTACACACATCATGTCACAGTGTTAATGCTTAATGCCTTAAAAGCTTTTAATCAGGACTTACAGGATTGTGAAGCTAACGTTAGCTCAAGCAGCTAACAGTAGGCTATAGCGCTGTCAACATTACGTGTCAAAACCTTGTCAGGCCTGATTTAATGGCAATTTGTCATTATTACCATAACTGGCTAACTAGCCTTCATCAATAAATATAATGCCATGTTTGAATGTCAAGATCAGATGACAAATATCTTATGGAAGTTGACTTTCCTCTAATTGACTGGTTTAAAATAAGAACCCTGGGAGGAGTTCAATAACATATAAATTTGTATTTTATTTTATCTGATTCTATTCATGTAGAAACAAGATAAGCTTGTGACTATTCTCACAGCACTATCATTTTTTTCATGATTTTTTTTTTTTTTTTTTGTAAATTCAGGTTTATGTACCAAAACATGACAATTAACTTGTTTTACATTTGTAGATTTAGGACTATCTTAGCGTTCTTAGAGTTGATGCAATAAACTTTGATCTCATGACGCTAAATGTTTTCATGGAATCACTCAAGAAGATGCTGTATTTGTACAAAGTAACAGGGTAAAGTGGAATAAGGTTCACTGCTGATCTTGGATACATGTGGCGTCTCATCATTTTGAGTGAGAATTAGTGGAACAAATGTTCACACTGAAACCATGTTTTCTGTTTTATATATCCATGCATTTGCATTACGAGAACTGCATGTTTGTTGTCCAGCAGGTGATGGTGGCAGTGAGCTATGCAGACTTACACAATAGTAGCAGCTCCAGCCAGTAACAGTGTGGGCTGTATCCCTCATATCCTGCAGGGCCTTGGTACGCAGGTAGCCCAGCTCCCTCAGGCAGCCATCGTGGAACACCCGGGTGCAGATATGGCAGGGGTACAGGTCGTCGGCTGTCCACACCTCGCACACGTCACACATCTCATCACTCGGTGGCTGGGGAAACAGAGCGCGTCAGCCAGATTGTGTCATTTACATAAAGTTTAAAATTTCTGTTGCCAATTTGATCAATTGCCTTAATTAGGCACACTTAAGGATTACAAACACACACAAACACACACACACACACACACACACATACACACACACGCATTGCTTTATCTCCTGTCCATCAAAGCTCTACATAACAGGAAGAAAGATTAAGCATCAGTTCATCAGCAGTAGGAGTGTGGTTTGATGGTGGGGGGGGGGTGGATAACGTGTTTTCTTTGCTTATGGTCTTACATAGATGTTCATTGTCAGTCTTTCTCCAGCTTCCCTGTAGACTCCATTTACAGCCAGGATACACTCAGCTGTCAAGCCAGGGAAAATGACTGCAGAATACTTGACTGGTTAACCACACGAAGACAATGTCAGTTTCCATCCTTGCTGTTTTTTTAATCTCTATTTCAGTGCCACAGCACTGGCTTCAGGGCTGTAGACATATAACAGATGAGACCTTGTCAAATTTCCTCAGTCACAGCTTATCTTATAGTTATGGCCCACCTCTTGTGACCTGATGACTCCATTTACATCAACAAGCTTCCTGCATGATAGTCCCAGTCAAAATGAGATCTAGCCTTTCAGCTGGGGCTATAAGAAGAGAAGGTCATTCATCAGCTTCTAAGATGCAGCAAGACTAACAATTAAAGTTGCCCTACAGGCTTCAATTTTCATTATGCCACACAATACTAAATGTGTGTTGGCAGCATACTGACTTAAGCTGCTCTTAAATTTCGTGTGGCATAAAGAGAATGAAGTCTTGTCCTAAAGATTGTACTAAAAGAAAGGCCATGGGGTCGTAAAATCCAGAGGGTTCATCCCCTTGTAGTCTGCCTGTTGAAGTGTGAGCTATTGTATTGTGTGCACAGTTGACATTTTGCCTGAGGGTAGTGCTGGAGTAAAGCTCGTTAGGTGTCAGAAGTGCAAAGGATTCAGCCGTCTTGGAAGCATAAATGCGCTCAGAAATGTTAACTATATAACTATCTTAGATATTTCCTGCATGCAATAGGGAAAGTGCTTTAAAGTTCAAGGAACAACATATTACAAACCAAACAACAAAAGAAAAAGCAATATATTCACTGGTTTAAAAAAAAGAGAGAAAAAACAAGCCAACACAGGATATTGTAAGGATTTCAGATATTTGTTTGTTTTAATGTTAAGGTAGGGCATTTTTCTACAACACACTGACGTACAATTGGGTGTCATCAGCATAACACTGAAAGGCGACACCATTTCTATGGATTTTGTGGGGAAGCACCATAGACTATATATAAAGATGGACGACATATCTCCACTTCCTCTCACTGTACAAAAATTAAGCCAAAATATCCCGGATACTGCCATCCTGCACTCCCCCCTTTTTATAGCATCAAATAACTAATTAAAACCAAACTCATCAGAAAAAAAGAACACTTGAACAGCGTGAAAAGAACTACCTAAAATGACAGAAACCATCTTTAGGAAGTGTAATTAGATGTTTTAGTTTGTCCCATCTGCTAACATGGAAGGGGCGGGGCTTATGACCTATACTGCAGCCAGCCACCAGGGGGCAATCGATATGTTTTGGCTTTACTTTTGGGGAGCTGTCATGTCGTTCATCTTTATATACAGTCTATGGGAAACACGTATGAGGAGAATAAAATTCGTCCCAAAATTGACCCTTTAGGTACACCATACTTGACATAAGAAAATAAAGTTTCTAATGGAGATACAGAACTTTCAGAACCCACCCATCAGAAGCATTGGCCTGGCAAAACCTTCCCATAATATTGCTTTACTCATTGTGGTTTGGATACCATTTGCGTTCAATTTCAGCCTTTCAAAATTCCCAAGTTCATATCAGTTATTATTGCAAGGTAAACACTTTTATTTCTATACCTCTTGTTAAAGTGCAGCATCTGCAGTACAGCAAGTTGCCAGGCCATGTTTATGCTTAGCAAAATAGAAAACCTGATGGTGTCAGTGCTCCTGTGAACTCCATCCCCTGTTAGTCAGCATCGTCCTGGATATGGTCATCTCTCTGAGCCAGCCAAAGCAGCCCGCCCACAAGATGCACGCTGTGAAGAGCCCTCACACACAACAACAACACAACTCACAGCTAGTGTGGATTTAAAAAGCCTTGCAGAAAACTACTTCAAATTCATACCTTCTCACCTTCAACAAGGGTGTTTAGATAAAGCTTAAGAGTCCCTTTACAGCCTGGCTGAACTGCTTTATCATAATGTCTAACTTGAGGGAGGAAAAGAAATAATACGCTGCTGTTGCCATGGAGGTTCTTTGTGTGTGTGTCTTGTCAAAGTCAATTTCAACTTTCAATCAGTAAATCCTGATTCAAATAACACCCTGGTCATGAATTCTCATTGACACATACTAAGATCACTAGCCACCGCTCTATTTAGGCCATTATATAATACCTGCTCTTTCTTTTCCAGCTCAACTTCTACAGGCTGGTCATCATTGGCTTCCCTTTTGGGCCGCACGAACGCTGGCGGCGTGAGCTGATGGCTCTTGTCAAGGTCTTCAGGCTCCACTCCTTTCCCGTCCCGTAACCTGGACCAAGCCTCCTGGTTGATCTTACACTCATCCCTGGTTTTCGCTGAGGCCTGCTGGGAGGTCGACGGACCGGCGCTATTGTCTGTTTCCTCTTGCTCCACCTCCTCTGTGTTCTTCTCGTCGGGATTGGCTGAAGGTTTGGCAGGGACTTCACCTTCCTCCACTTCTTCGTCTGTCTGTTTGGCTGGGGCAGGACGCTCCTTAATGCCCGCCTGGAAGGCAGACACGACAGCGTTGCACTTCTGCACCTTCTCCACCTGCTGCTTCTTTGACATGAGCACCCCCATGGCTACAGACAGATGGAGAGAGAAAGAAACAAGAGAACAGTTACAAAAGTACACTGCATTTACATATTTATCATCACTCTGACTTACAACAGTACAGTTATTATCCAAGATTAAAACTTGGTTTTAAATTTTAATCATTTCAATATGTCATTAAATATTCATGACTAAATAAGCAACAGTAAAAGTTCAAGTAAAGAAACTATCCCTGAGTATCATGTATTAAGAGATAAACTCTCAAAACGTCAGCTAGTCTGCTTCATCAGGACTGTGCGGGTGTGGTTTGGTCAGATCTGACTGACAGTGCTGGCAACCTAAGCAAACAAGCCCACAGCTATCATCAGCTTGTGATTCAAATATTGCTAGACTGTGATTGGTGCGTGGAAGTGTGTGACATCACCTTTTTCCAATTGAGGTCCACCCACTTAAAACCAGTAAGAAGAGCACAGAGGAAACCACAAATACACAAATCTCTCATATGACATAACCTAAACTGTTCTAACTTTGGCAGAAAATTGTGTGTTCATGTGGGACCACTTTCCTCACAGTAAGAAGCTGGTTGAGAAAATAGGTTTTCAGGACATTTAACTAACCTTGTATTCAAGACCAATACATCACTGCCACACCTACAGTATATGTCAGTAAATACACAGTCACCCAATAGAGGTACGTAGCATGGGTGGTAAACTAACTGAAGAACTCTCTGGTGCAATCATGTTTTTCTTGCAAAAGATGGAAGAATACAATAAGGACAAGGTGAGAGGGACAAGCCACAGTCAAACACAGAGATGAGATCATCAACCTATGAAAATATTATTCTTTGCACATCAGATCTTACTGTGCTCACTAAACAGCTCAAACATCCCAAATCTCTTCCGATCAGCAACAACGTCCCTGAACTCCTTTCCACCCTGCCCATGTGCTCCTGCTCCCACATTTCTGTAGGCTCGCTGCTAGTATTTTCATAACACAATTCAATCCCCATGAAGAGGATATTGACTGAGATTAGGGCTTTGTTTGCATGATTCAAGGTGCAAATATAAAAGGTGCAAACTAAGAAAGTAGGTCCCACAACTCGCAGCAAACTGAAAAAAAAACATTGCATATTTTTATATACACCAAGTATGAGATTTCAAATCCAAAATAAGACCTTAGGGCCCCCTGCAATGGTGGCAGATGTTTGAGACAACATAAGCAAGCGTGTCTGTGTTGCCTTCACACACAATTGTTCCTCTTCATATCATCGTGAGTAAGGGATATTGTACATATCAATGCAGAAATCGATACTTTGCTCTATTGTGTCTGTGGCTCTCCACAACTCATAATATGAAGGTCGCCTGCATCTTGATGCCAATAAGTAACTGCTTGTCAAAGTAAAAAGCAGTAAGACTGCCAGACAAGAATCATTAAGATTTGTGAAGGTTTAGAAGGTCATGTATCCCCATCATCTTGGCATGTGGATAAAGAAATAAATGTTTGGAGATATCTGTCTGTGAGATCTCTGCCTTCATCTTAATACAATGTTGGTGAATGACATTTTTTTGAAAGACCAGCAGTGTGTCTTTCCAGTAACAATGTCCCAGTTACTTTTTGAAGGCCTCACTGTTAAGAGTTTTAATTGGAACTACTTTCTACTGAAGAAACAGTCCCTATGAAAACTGTTGACCGTCGACAAATTGTCAGCGCTTCGAGCAGCAAATACGAGACTCCATTCACCTCCATTATATTGGGTAGAGGCAGTAGAATCAACCCTTTACAAGTTGTCAAACCCACATGACATAAAACATATCCGTAAGCAAATGTTTTTGATTTTACATGTTTTTTTTCCCAGCAGTGTTTCACATTCTTACTGCAAATGCTCAAGGGAGCTTCGATGTTATGCCGAGTACGGTGTTTCATGTCCTTTTTCCCCAACCACATTTCCTAAAGTGGTCAGGGATTCATGCTGGTGTGACCTTCCTCCCAAAGGTCACCCTCTTCAACCTGTGGGCCAGCAAGAAGCATCACCTGTTTTCTGACTGGTAAAATAACTTCCACGATAATGTCAGGGGGCCAGATTTTGAGTTCATGTCTGGTGTGTGTGCGCATATGAAATGTGCGCTTCTTTTAAATGGTCCCACAGCAGAATGCTCATCAATCACCACAACCTGCTGAGTTCAGCCAGCCGTGTATCTGACACCACTTCTCTTCAACTCCGACTGTTTACAGAATTAAATTAGTTGAGATTAAATAAGGTAAGATCAACTTTATTGATCTCCGAGAAGAAAATTAACTTCACTCTCCCTGCAGGTTATTAAAGTGAACACCATCAGACTGCTGGGCATTTGTCTGAAACGCCAAGAGAATTTGATTTTGACAATGTTATTGTTCTAGTTATTCGATTTTGGCAATAAAAGAGTGAGGTCTATCAATTCACAGCATTTAGATGCAATAAGCTATTTATTATGAGACTTAATCATGGCAAAATTGTGACTGATATCATTTCTGTGAAAATTGTGGCACTTAAACGTTTCAAAAGACATGACTCTTTTGTCATTGTGCTGGAATCTGCAAAAACCTGCCAACTCTTCAGTCAAACTTTATTTATATAGCAGAAGTCAAACATAAAA
The DNA here is from genome assembly GCA_002120245.1 of Maccullochella peelii. Taxonomy (NCBI): domain Eukaryota; kingdom Metazoa; phylum Chordata; class Actinopteri; order Centrarchiformes; family Percichthyidae; genus Maccullochella; species Maccullochella peelii. Next base: position 13,231 of record LKNJ01002967.1, on the reverse strand, counting down.
TGCAACTCCAAGTGCTTAATAAAATCAAGTATAATATAAGAAAACTAATAATAAAAAAAAGATGTGTTTTAAGTCTTCTTTTAAAGAAATCTTCAGGTCCTCTGGCAGGCCATTCTACAGGCTGGGGCCATAGTGGCTAAAAGGTCTTAGACGGGGCCCCAGGAACAACCAAGAGACAACTACCAGAGGACCTGAGGGATCTAGACAGGTAGTCCGGAGCTAGACCATTTAGTGATTTGTAGATCAATGAAAGAATTTTAAAATCAATTCTAAAACTAACAGGCAGCCAGTGCAGCGCCTGCATTTCTTAGGAACTCCCAGCCAAATATTTTCAAGTGATTGCATAATTCCAAAACACATTAAGTGAAATCATACACTGTACGATGTGCAGAAAAGTTAGGAAAAAAACAAAAAAAACAAGATGCAGACACTGACTTTGTTCTCATTTCCACTTAAGTGAGACACAACCGTGTTCCATTATTGAAAAACGGCGCCTGTTGTGAATTCAAGTTGATTACATGGTACTTATGGGACATGTGTTTTTTGCTCTCAAATGCAATCCCATCCATCCACGCTCCACATAAGTGCTTGTGTGAAATTCAATCGCATTTATCTGTGAAGTGAAATGGGAGTCATTCGCTCTCTCTTCCTCCCAGGCAGACTCTAATAGCCTGCCAGGCCTTATGTTCTCAGCCTGCTGGTGGACTTCATAGACTGTAGAAGATACAACACTCACTTGTGTTGCACAGACTTCAAGACAGGCTGCACTGTCTCTGGTTTCGTACATTTAAATGATCAAAAAAAACAAAAAAAACACCAAGAGATACACAAATGGTGAAATGACATATCATCACTGTTTAAATATATCAAAATTAAAATCCCCTTGATTTCTTTGTTCTAGTTTGGTTTCCTTTCATGCTGACAAAACGGAGGCAAAGTGAATATCTATTTTGGCATAGCACTCCTGCAGCAGGTAGGGATTTATTTACTGTCTCCCCTCAGACTAATCGTCGCTGTCGTATGTCCACACTGGAAAAATAACAAAATGAAGTATACTCCAAAATGCCAACACGCTTACTAAAATCACTCAATTGTGTTGGTAATGAACTGTATTGTTCCACAGTGCAAAATGAGAATGGAAGAGGTGCTCAGAGTTGGACAAAAAGGGAAGGATTAGCAAATGATGGTGAAATGTGTTCCGTTACAGGTCAGAAAACAAAAAACAAACTTTATAAATAAGCTTTTACAGGATTCATGTATACTAACTGCTAAGCAATTGCTCTGTTCCTCAAGGACAACCACTTCATTTAAAAGGTCAGTCGTCCTAGTAACAACGCCCTCCTGCAGTCTTATAAATGACAGCAACACGATGAGAATATACAATGATTAAAACACACATATGCGGGCCTGTGGAATACTGGCTAGACTGTTCTCCTAACTGCAGGAATGACAATCAGCTCAGTAGGTTGTCTTTAGCACAGATGAGCTCAGGCTGAAAGGTTCTGTTCCATTATTGTAATGAGTAGTTTGGATTGGTTTTCGGATAACAAGGAAAGGAGGGAATACAAATGTGTTCCATCATAATGTCCATTGACAATATGACAAAAACAGAATCCAAATTTATCGATCTCCAGTAGTATCCCTTTCTGAAAAGTATCTCTTTAACTCTGCTGTACAATGTGCATTTTGCAGATTATTGTTTAATCAAATTTTTAGGATATTTTTGGCAATTTAGCCTTTATTGATAGACAGATAGGAAACATGTGGAGAGATATGGGGGGATGACATGCAACAAAGGTCCCCGGCTGGAATCAAACCAGGAACGTTGCAGTAATTGTATACAGTATGTACTGTACCTTAACCTCACAACAAAACAATTTTAAGCACAAATTATATTCATATGTATTATATATGTATGACCACGTCCTTGTATGTAGACACCAACTGTTGTACAGAACTGCTGTCCATTTTGGAGTTTATTCGTCCCTTTACTGGGCATTCACATAATCAAAACCATTGGCTCTTAACCTTGGGGTCGGGGGCCAAGGGGATTAAGAACACGATACAAGAGAAGAAGAAAAAACACCTCTGGACCACAAAATCTCTTTATTTTTCTGACTTTTTCTCAAGTCTTTTAAATACAGATAGTTTTACCTCTTTGCAAACATCTAAGAAGGGAACATTACTTTTGATGAGGGGTCACGAGTAGGCACTGATCACAAAAGCATCACAAGAAAAGCCAAATAAGGCGGACAACCTATGATGTAAATTACTGAGGAAATAGGGGAGGCATCCACAAATTTCATGGCAATCCATCCAACAGTTGTTGAAACATTTCACTCAGAACCACAAATGTCAACCTCATGGTGGCACTGAAGTCATTAGGATTCATCCTCTAGGAACCATGAATCTCTGTGCAGCATTTCATGGCAATCCATCGAGCACTTCATCAGTCTGGATTGAAGTCATGAAGACTATCAGACTGACATTACCATAGCATGGTTAAAAAGTCAAGATAGCACTAGCTTGGACATTGTTTGAAGCACTTGAATATATATATAAAAACATCTCTTAGCAGAAGCTCTCAAACAGCTCATACATGCACTGTAAATGGAGGCAATGTGTATTGTGATCCCAATACCGGATGGCAGAGTGATCATTATAGGGACTTAATTATCTAGTGACCTTCCCATTCCGGCTCAGAGCAGCGCTGGCACAGACATTAGACAGGACAGCGACAGCCTTTAGATGCCAGAGAGATGCCTGCGAGGACCAGCTTGTAAACTGCTGCCTCTCTCACATGAACCCAAGGGGGAAAAAGCAAGTTTGAAAGCGTTTGCATGATTGAAGGCAAAGCTTAAAATAATGATAGGGTTTTGATATATTGGTTAAATGCCGCCACCACAGCTGGATCCTCAATTACTGTGCAGTGCAGATAATGGACTGTGCCATTTCAAATGAGATAATCAACAATAAACAAATTGTTCTTTAATGGCCAGCAAAGTGAATCTCCTTCATAAACAGTGGGGGACAAATAAGACACAATAACAATAAACTAAGTGCTACAAGCCCCAAGGTCTTCACACACTCTATCAAATCGATGCCAGCAGTAAACAGCACAAATATAACTTTTGAAAGTCAAGCACTCATAACTCAGTCAAAATCTATTATATCCAGTACAGAACAAAACAATATATACATAAGACCATAAAAGGGAAGATGTAACAAAGGTGCCTATTTTCCTGCATTATTAGTAAATAGCATGTCCCAACTGATTTTTCACAACACTTCAATAACAGATTTTAATGGAACTTTACACTCATGTACACCTATGTACAGGGAAATGATATGACGCTAGAGAGAAGATGAAGACAGGATGCTAGAAAAAGCATGTACCTCCCACATTTGCATTTTTTAAACAGGGCTGGAAGTGAAGCCACTGCTGATGAGGAAATATCTAAGCACGCAGACGACCTTGTCATTTTCAGGTTAACTTATGAATTGTAAATAAGGGCCTTATGGGTTGTTGTTTTTTTCTCTGTGCAGAAGTTCTTTCTTCTGACACAAATGGGTCAGTGCCTGGCTTTGATACCTTAGTTTATTACATAGCGCTGAGTAACCTGCCACTTGGTCGCCTCACAAGTCTGAGATCCCAAAGCTTTCGACTGCAAGCCTGTCAAACTGCTCAACCCTTTTTCTGCCTGACTGATAGCAACATTTGTACAACGCCTGCGTGCACTTCATGCTCACAAGAGAGATAGGTGATGTTGTTCATCCATGACAGCATTCTAGTGAGTATCTACAGCAAAGACATGAATCCTTTTGGAAGAAGACACATACAGTATGTCCATGTCGAACAAAGTGTTTATTACAACTTGAGTCTTGATTTTGTAGTTTTGCCCATCATTCCTATCTGTACTCACCAAGTTAATTGCTGAAATCTGACAATGCTAAAAATATGCCTGAGTGGACAAGAAATGCAAGCAGTCTGATGATCATGCAGGTTTTAAACACACCCCTCGGTTAGCAAAAGTTATTTCGAAGACACGATTAAGGCAAACTGTAACATTATTATCCGAACTGTCCATTGTAAATATCCATTACAATTTGCAGACAGCCAAAATCACCTAAATTAGTAAAGCATTACAGTAATGTTTTTTCGGTAATGAGTAAGGGATTATAATTTGAAATGAAGTAATACATTATAGTTTCTAATTCCAGTAATGCTCTGTTACTTTGACAATTTGGGGCTCAGCTTGTTCACTGTTTCACCGGGAGTTTGACGGATGGTTGGTATCAGTTTGGTTTGCAGTCAGTTGACAGAATGGTTCTGGAGCTAACCTCTCCCGCTAACTTGAACGTTGTCATGTTTCATATGCTGTGTGTTCTTAGCTAGCTTGCTAACGTTAGCCACTGGTAAGTCTACAGGAATCGCAATCAACCCCACAGCTTCACTGTGAGGACGGAACTTTGGAGTGCTGCGTGGCTAACTGTAGAGCTAACGTTTAGATAGCTGTTGATAATAGTAGCCTAAATACTTCTAGCCTAAACAGCGTGTTTAACCATAATGTCTTGTTATTGTTTTCATTTCTACAGTACACGTGTTAAATGTATATAAGTATGTAATATGTGACGTGTGGGTGTAGAGGATTTGGAGCTGAGGCACCTTTTGACAGAGCTAAGTTGAGTAACGAAAGTAAAGTAATGAGTCACTGAGCTTTGCTTTTTCTGTGAACAATTTGTAACGAGTGATACGTTCTTTTTTTAAGAAACTCGCCCAACACTGCTGACTTCCTGAATCAACTTTCACCTGTGTGCACGCACACATTTCCTGTGCAATAACAGGATGCTCCCAATTCTGATTTTAGCTCCAAATGAAGTCATTTAGATTCGTTGAAGTGATTTTGCCACGTTCCTAGATCTTTAGCAATTACTTCAGTGAGCACAATGTTACCATACGTGATAGAAATGATGGCCAAAACTACATTATTCAGACACAAGCTGTGACATATGGCAGATTTTCCTTCAAAAGCCAATTGTATTTAAAAAAGTGATGCCACTGAGGCTCAGCAGTCACCCAAATTCACCCTTCATATTACATTTGAGGGCAATACAAGCCGAGGAGGATGGGATAAAACTCCCTCAGGCTTGACGTTCACTCGACTCCTGCATGAGCAGCTGCCTCTGCTGCTCTGCTGTCCTTCCCGGACCCCTCTGAATGATTTAAATGCCCCTGGATAAAAAAAAGATCTGGACCAAGGGAAGGAAAACAGAACCACTCCTTGGGGCAGAACCTGACATATATGGCTGAGGAAATATTATTCTGTCAAGCGCCACTGCGACGGAATATTCTTGATATGGTGAAGTGTCACAGCAAGTCACTCTTTTTTATGTCTTATGTTACGTGACGTGAAGATCTACAATTTTCCTATATTCATTCATATTTCAAAGAGAAAACACCAGTTTTAGGAGGAGTATATGGAGAAGTTATTCCTTCATTAGGTTTCCCTCTTTTCTCTGACACTTTATATACTTTTTGCCCAAGAGTGTAATAAACATTTTAAATTCATTATGCCTTCAGGCTCTGGATTCATATTAGCAATTGAGTGTGACGAGCTCTCAGATGAGGAAGCTTTCAGGAGCATCTTGGTTTGATTAAATATTGATAATTTCTGAGGGAGGTGGCACCAAAGTGCTCTTTAAATCCATGTGATTTTTTTTTTTTCTGCTCCTCTGAGTAATCCTTTTGTAGTCCATCCACACTTCACGCATTGATTTAACACTACCAGACCATGTCGGGCAAAACACACTATAAGTTCACAACAACAAGAGCGTCCAACACACTGGACCGGCGTTCCATCATCACTGCGTTTATGAAATTCTTGATTCCACCTGAAGTCATTTTGTGAGTGTTATGCATCTTAGACAGATGAGAACAAATCATGTCGGTGGATCTATTTTGGGCACATAGACCGGTGGCAAGAGCTGAGTATATTATGCTTAAACAGGAAATTAATCTTTAGCTGGAATTGGATCCATTTTCTCCTGTAAGTAGCAGTGTATTAGAGGCCAACGGGGACACCTTAAAGTCTATATAATATTCAGTCTTCTGCTGCCCAAGTGTCACCATGGGGATGTTATTGAGATCTACAGGAGCTTATATAACAGCCATTTATCAGTCTATGGAAAATAGTCCACCACTGCTAAGAAATATCAGTGTCAACACTCAATCATGTCAATTCTTTTGCTGAAATATATTATTCACTGTGATTATGTGACAGACTGTCACGTTCAACCGTTCACTTAAAATAACTTCACCTATAAAGATAGGTGTAATTGCAAATGTTCTTCAAAGAAAATGTAATTCAATGTGTTAGCAAAAGAATGAAAAAACACATAATCCACTGGCAATGGTGTTTTCTCCATAACGTATTTGGCGAAGCAGCCTAAAAAAGTATTTTTTAAGAGACAAGATTGCTTTTTTCAGGGTATTATTTTTAATAATCCGTATCAACACAACACTTAACAGTAACATCAGTGGCTCCCGGCAATTATGCAATCATTCGTCACAGGTTATAGCCTTAGTGTGGTGCGTGTTGTTGTGTGTTGTTAGCCATTCAAACAAAGAGTGTTTTATTTCCTTCTCGGGTTGTCTTTTCAGGGTCCTGGGGAGGTAAATGTATCCAGTGCTTCACAAGAAAAGCCCAAAACCTGAAGAAAAGTCAAGAATAAATGTGTAACAGAGATAGTTGTCCCTTTAACCATCTTGTGACCCCTTGAGTTGAAGATGACCATGTTAGGATAGGAACTACTGCTTTACATGACGAAATCAGCCATAGAACACTTTAAATCTGCAGTTTTCGGTTCTTTTTACACTACTAGGCAAGAAGGTCATAAAAAGACCCCATTTTCAAGCCACATTTGTCTGACACACTGTTATGTATTCATACATTTTAGATCATAAAAGAATGAAAAGGAAGCTAATCTGTATCTGGCTTTACACGCATGTTATGTGTACTGTATGATTCCCTTTCCAAAGCTGTTGGATGTCACTGTTATGTGCTGATTAGAATCCCAACCAGCCCTCCTTTTCATTCCTTGTTTCGGAGGAGGGGGGGAGTTTTTTGAATGGAAGCACCACAAAGCATGCCTTTTCATGGGAATGAATCCCCCTTTAGCCAAAGATCTCACCCATGGACCAGGGAAGCAAAGACCTGGAACTAATTACACTAACGAGTTCACCCTGATCCCTGTAATAGCCAGTGAGTGGAATCAGCCATTTAAAACATGCAGATGTACATGCACTTGGACACACAGGGCCAAATAAATCAAATACAAGTCCTTAAGTATGGTTCTCTTCTCTGCCCCCTGATGACACTGCTATGTGCATGAAACAACAACTCTCCCTCTGGCATTTCATTGCCCACAGAAAGCATCAACAAATGCATATGGGGGTTTGAAATTCAGCTTGTGAACGGACCAAAAAAAAAAAAAGAAATGTGCCTGAATGGAGGAGGAATTTAAATCTCAATGCATCGTTAGACTGGAGACGTCACGTTGGTATTCAGGCGCTGCCAGGCAGAGAGCCTGTGCCAGCCAAACGGTCTGAGAGAGTCTGACAATAACCACAGAGCAGGCGGCAGTGAAGCAGCTCAGGCTGCAGGGACCTGTCACAGAGTGAGGAGCAGGTCTTGCTCCAAGGTTAACACTGAAATTGGTTTGTTTTTGGACCTATATGGGTGAGAAGATAACAGGGTTGTAAACAAAGACTGATGGAGGGCTTAATGGACAGCAGCACTCCCCTATGGGACAGTCCTGGGAAAAGTGGACAGGGCAGCTGGAGCAAACTGCTGCAGAAAGCAATTATCCAGCCATGCCATTAGTTGCAGGATCTCTCACTGATGATGAAACTTATTTTATAAGGTCATAGAAAAAGGCAGTAGCCTGATGCTTTAACACTTATTCTCCCAATGACGTACATGCACCAACTACAGTCCCAAAAAAAAACGAAAGGGACATAAAAAGCAGCCAAAACCACGGGGACAGCAATGTGGACTCGTGTAGTTTGATAACAACCGCGGCGCGCATCCACACCCATGTGGATGGCTGACCTAAATATGCTTCCCATGCAAGCATCTGTAATGAGGCTTCCCAGCACATCCACCTATACGAGTCCCGTCAGTGTCTACGTTTGCAACATCAAGAATAAAGACCAGCACAGCGTCCCGCACGGCAGTGCTCAGTTTGTTATGTAACATTTTAAAGAGCACTACAGGCTTTTGCCAAGCAGGCTACATGTGGACTCACCGTAAAGAGTAAAGGCTGGCGTTCTGACTTTATCCTTTCCTGTCTCAAGCCCGGCCGTCCAGCATGGCAAGACTAACCTCGAATGAAGTATGCGAGCAGAGAGAGGAATGGCACGGCAGTTTATTTATTCCAGTCCCACAGAGAAAATTTACAGTCGGAAGCAGCTTCACCTTGGCAGGAACAGAGACTTCTCCAAGAGCCGCGGACAGCTCCGGTGCTGAAATCTTTTTCCTTTTTTTTTTTTTTCTCCCCCCACCCTCCTTCCTGAGCTACTCCCTCAGCATCTGAGGAGACACGCAGCCTGCTGCCAGTGGAGCCGGGAGGAGTCCTTGGTGCAGGCTCGCAGGCGGCCACTGAAGTTAAATCGCGGATTTATAACCATCATATTCGCAGCCCCCCCACCCCCACCCCCCCCACGAGAGTCAGTCGTGATCATTTGGGTTAATAACTTGTTGGCTCCTCAATCAGTCTTGAACCTGGAGCGTCTTGATTGGCCGGGACCACCAGGACCCTGCAGTTCTCCCCAAAATAATGACGTTAGGAAAGATGCTTCCTCAGCAGCCAATTATTTCACACAGAAATTTAAAACGTAACAGGGGATCATTTGGAGGATGGGTGTGCAGCTTGAAGGCGTGAATCTCATTTGAGTCACTTTTTTTTTTGCATAAGAAGAGTAGGGTCGGGGTGTGTTTCACTGCAAGGGAAGCCTGGAGTCAGAATTTAGCATATGTGTGGCATATGCATTGTATGCATGCAGAGCTGCATCTGCACAGTACAGATTAAATATCCTGCCCTGATGCTGAGAGGAGAGCATGAAAAAGATGAAAATCTGCCTTAAAATCCTGATTTTTAACCACTTTTTAAAAATTTTTGGGAGTAATCCTCACAATGATAACCAAATCATCATATATGAGTTTTGAATGCAACTTCTGTTGTTCTCCTTAAGCACCAGGAAATATCCAGTATTTTGAATTTCATCCTCCCCATTAAATCTAATGGACAGTGGCAGAATTTCTCTTTTTAAAACAAAAACATGTGTCCACATATTTTTCACACATTTTTCTTGACACATGCACTTGACAGTGAGCTAAATAGCCTATATATGGGGCTCCAACTTACATTGATATTAAACGGACAAAAACAGCAAATCCTAACATTTGAGAAGCTGGAAAAGTAAATGTTTGGCATTTTGGCATAAACGATTTTCAAACTGATATTAAATAACTAGCTATATGCATGTCTCAAACACTGCTACAATACAATCCAAAAATGTCTACAATCATGTTTCCCAGTGAGAATTTCACACCCAAATAATATTATCTCAGTTCTATTAACATACACAGGGGATTTTATTTTGCCTGCAATATTATCTTTCGGCTCAACATGTTCAGTAATTAGAAATCTTTTTTCTTTCATTAATAGAAAATTAGCAGAATAGCTGGGACACAGACATATCTCAGTATTAGCAGAATGAATGAGTGGGAAAAAATGAGATGAGATCTCAAAGTTGTATTATAATAACCTCTTATATGCTTAGTATGTTTTGCAACACGCATAGTTCCTTCCGGCATCAGTCCCACATTAAATTGATGTACATATGTTGACATGTTTGTGCAAAAATGATAATCTTCTACAGGGAGTACAGTATATTTCAGTATAAATGTGTTACTCCTTGCACATGAAGTATAAAAATCCAAGCATTAATGAAATATGTGTATATGTGGTGTGACAGCTTATAAAGGTAAAATTTGAGTCAGTATAATTGCAGCAGTCTGAAAGGCCGGTTCTCCAGTTGCCTGTCCACAGGAGGCTATATGGTTGATGTATGAACAGCTGTACGTATCCAACGTCCCACTGGGTTGTTCCACAGCCTGCTGGCTCAAATGGAAGGCCATGCATTATTAATGAAGACGAAAGTGCACACTAACCCATTGGTCTCGAGGTGCTTGGCCTCTTTTCTCCGCGGGAGGGAAGAGGAAGAAATGGTCAGCTATGGTATGTCGCAGGAGAAACGTGACCCCTCACCTACCTGCCTGTGACACTTTTTTCTCTGTAGTCACCTCTGTGCACAAATAGGATATGGATTTTTTTCCCATGTAGTTAGGCTGCCTGTGTGAGACACCATTACTCTCATGGAACAACAAGTCTGTAGTAGCCTGTTTCTGTTGTTGCCTGCAATATTAAAATCAAAAACATTGTGCACTTTGAGGGCCAAAGTCTTTAAAAGGAGATAAAAAGGCGTTAAAGCTTATGATTAAATCCTTTATTTGCCTTTTTTTTCTTTTTTAGAAATGGGCTCTAAATGAAGACAAGTGGCAGAGGCGAAGACAAGTTTGGAGCGTATTTAAAAGAAGAATTAGTCTGGGAAAGCAAACAGTACTGGCCTCAGTTCGTCTTTCAGAATAGTTGTAATGGTCTCAGTGGAGCAGTCTGTCACCATTAACAGTACATTCACACTCCAATAGCATTCTTACAGTAATAGCATGGATTTGGAGTTGGATTTTGGATCGCAGCAATCACTGCCTTTTCAGCACTGAATTACTTTCCCTGTGGAATCGGAACAATGGCCCTGATGGCACCTGATTGGTCCGTTCAAGTGAGCGGTAATTGTACCTTTCTGCAGGAATTTCACAGCAAGAAGCAGCAATTAGAGAAATGACCCCTTATTCAATTAACTGCCATGTTATTAATCTCCCTACTAATCACATCTAGGTCCAGTATGGTAGGAAGCAAAGGAGAAATCTTCATGCTTTATTGTAGTGAGTTGTTATTTACAATTCTTTAAAGTTAAGGATTAGTGAGTCTTAAGGCTAGTTCAGGCCAAAGATTCAAGATGAGATGAAACCTTTTGAGAACATCGCAGGGGAAAGTTGCAGTGGTGTGATCTGGCCCGTCTCTGCTCGACTCAAGCCGGCTGATGGTGTCGCCTGCGACTCAGCATGTCAAGTTGCCAGCGTTGGTTTTAGAACATAAGGCATGTCACCTGTTTTAACAGCCAATCAGCTCGTAGCGAAGTCAGCTGGTCATCTCGACCTGCTCGGTTTTTATGTTTTTGCCATTTGATCAATACTAGAAATGCAACTGTAGCAAGTAACTCACTATCACTATCCTCATTCATATTTTAACAAGTTACAAATTATATCCAGCTACAAAAAAGCCTGAAAAGTCGGCAGTTAGAAAGGCAGAACAGAGAGCTGTTGCTATGGAAACGATACACCGTCTGGTCTAGTCGCATTGGTGTAAACTGGCAGGTTTCAGAACGTTGCAGACCGGCGCATTGCAAGTAGTTGCAAGTTTCACTCGTCTCGTTGCGAATCTTTGGTCTGAACTGGGCTTTAGAGGTGCTTGTAGGTGGATTATCACCTTTGGACAGGGTAGGTATTTCCCCGTTTCCATTCTTTGTGCTAAGCTAACCACCTGCTGGCTGTAGCTTCATATTTACCAGACAGGTGTGAGTGGTATCAATCTTCTCATCTAGATCTCAGCAACAAAGTGAATAAGTGTATTTCTCAAAATATCAAACTATTCCTTTAACATCATCAACAGTGATTATACAGGCCTAGTTTTGAGAAAGTGAAACTGCTCACGCCAGCAACATAGTGAACTCAGTTCTGGACGGAGCTAACAAAGACAGAATTGGCACCACAATGTTGCTCAAAGCAACATTAAGTATGTTCCTCTTTCCAGAAACACAATTACGACTGCACAGGATTTACTAATTCACTTAGAATCCTAAATACCGCCAAAAGAGGAAGCCGAGGAGGTGACAAGCCCCCCGGGACAGAGCTGCGCTGTGATCCAATTTTGCCTTAAATCTTATCATGGGATGAATTGAGCACAAACCTGTGAATGCAAAGCAAAATCTTTAATGAATATATAATTAAGGAATTTCAAACAGGTGATAATATACAGTATGTTAAACTGTCAAGTCAAGATGCATTTGCATTTTTCCTTCAGCTTTACAATCATTCATTCCTTATCATATTTCATTCAACATGGGTCATGTTTCACTCACTATCCTCCGGTTTCTTTCTGTATGCTCAAGTTCTCATCCAGTATAGGTTTGTATACACTGTTCTCATATTTCATTCCAAACACTCCAGTTTCATTCTGTTTTCTCGTGAATTATTCATGATTTACTATGGGTCCATGTACATGTATACTTCCTGTATTGTGGTTGTTTTTCTTCACAGCATTACTGGCGTCTTGCTGCATTCAGGAAGCAGCGTTTGTCGTTTAGGCTCATGGAAAACCTTTATTTGAGCACGACACCTGTCCCTGATCCTATGACCTCAGTCATTGTACCAGATTTTCTACATAATGTGTTGCTCAGTGCTCACATGTCCTCTCTTGGACCACATGAGTCCACATGAAAGAGGCTGAATATGTTACTGAACACTGAAGGGACAAACACCATTTTATTCCCTTTGGTTGAACACTTAAAGAGAATACATAAGGCAAGTACTCCAGTCTGGTTCTGTGTGTTAATGTGGTTCTCGACCCATTGTCCTCAGGAAGAAAAACCAACAGGGTATTGCATTGATCTTGTCCAAACGCTGCATGCGTTTGCATTAATATCCCAAGATCATTAAGCATATTCAAGAGTTGTATTAGATTCCAGCAAGTTACAGTGAAATTTAAGACAGTTTGGAGAAACATATTTACCACTTTTACCAAACCAAATATAAAACGGGGACAAAAGTAGCTTTAATATCCATCGAATTGTATTATTTAAATTCTGTTTTATATTTATTCTCATTATTATCTACCCAAGATCTTCCTCATTGTCAGTGTTTTGGTTCATTTTGTAAAAAGAAAAAAAGAACAGTTTAATGAAATCTTAAGTAAAGATGTAAAAATGAAACACCAAAGTATGGTTTACATTTTGTATTACCTTATCATTTGTTAAGTGTTAATTGTAAAA
>LKNJ01002966.1:53161-138594 GCA_002120245.1 Maccullochella peelii | reverse complement strand
TGTGCAATAAACGTATCATTTGTTCTCTACCCCCACGTGGTCTCCGTGTCTGCACTTGGGTCCCTAGCCCGGCCCTCTTAACATCAATAATAAAATAAGTTCTCTTTCAAATCAAACATCTCAAGATATGATTGGAAAGTTTTGTTCTTGCAACTGCATTTATAACATTTTTTTTACTCACACATAGCTTCACCATGTCCTGTGATATCCTACTTCAGTACACTTTAAGAATAAATATTACTGGGAGCACTGTTAGGATCTATGGTATTTGTCTGGTATTAGGTTATGTATTGGTTTGAATTCTGGTCTTGTTCTAGGTCTCTGTATGTTCATGCCTTATGGTCAGCTCTGAGTTAGTATTTAAGTTTGATCATGGTTTGGTATTGATTTATGTTTTGATCTGGCATTTAAAGTCTGGCTTTATGTTCATAATAGTTTCATGTTTTCTTGTCTCGACTTTGTTATTATGATCTTTGTTTGGTCTTGGTTTTGTGTGGTTATGTTCCGGTCTTGTTTTGAAGGGTCTTGGTCTTTGTTTCCTGTGAGCTCTTGTTCTCTTGTCCCTACCCTTGATTATGTTCACCTGTGTCTCGTTACTCACCTGGTTCTGTTTCCCTCGTTAGTCTTCCTCTACTTAGGCCTGTCTCTTCTCTTTGTGCTTTGTTGGGTCATTGTTAGTTCGTCTCTGTTCTTATGCAAAGAGAGTTAAATGTTTTTGTTATGTTTTTCTAGTTCCGTGTATCTTGTACTTCATTCCTTAATCACCTGTTACTGGACTTAACTCACACTCCATGTAAGACGCCTTTTTGTTTGCTGATCTCTGATCAATTCATGTTTTGTGTTTTGGACTGTTTCCCATTGGACTACCACTGTGCCTTGAACTTCTGAAGTTTTTGCATTCCTGTGTTTTTGGACTTATCTGGTTTCATGCATCTGTCTCCACTCGTATCAAGATCAATAAACCTTCTTTACCACTTCCGCCTCTGAGTATGTCTGCGTTTGGGTCCCACTACTACAATCCGATCACCAATTACCAGATTGTCCCTGTGAATCCTAACAGCACTACAGAAAATTGCAGATGAACATTTAATATCCAGGAATTTGCTTTATAGATACGACTGACTATCCCTGTAAGAATATAGCATATTTACCATAAAAGGTCCAGCCATATACCAGGTTTCCATCTGGTCTTGTTTATTCAGAAATTAAATCATATAGCAGACTATTTACAGAAAGACATGACAGGAGAGGGTGACGAAGAGGAGGCAGTAACACAGGGATGAATATGTGAATATGTCAAATGAGGCACCAGGTAAAACCGAAATGAAAGGAATGTTTTGGGTTTCTGGGTGAGTTCTTGAGCTATTGTTTGTTCAATGTAGAGCTAAGACAATTTTGCATTGTTAGTGGAAAAGACGATACAGTATGTTGTAATTTTTGTGTTAGGAAACAATACAAATTTGGCACGATGCCCCAAATTTGTAGTGTGTGTTTCTGAAGAGTGTAGAACTTCAGTCTGGGTTTGTCCCTTTCTAGTAGAATGTGAGTTATTGAAAACTCAACACTTCCTCCATGTTTACCTATGTCTTGATAAATTCATTCTCAAAGATTTCCACAGCACTTTTTCCATCAGTACAACAGAGTCATGTCATACTCACCACTGTGCTGCTCTCACCTCACTCTTCTCATCCGTTAATAAATTCCAATCACTTATGCTTCAGTTTTTCCTAATTGCTGTTACCATCAGTAAAACTCTTCCTGCACAGACGGTTCTATTTCGTACGTGCTCTGCCCTCTAACGGGCTTCGCTATTGGTTTATCCCCTCGAGGCTCTGCCTCGTCACCTGATCAAAGTCCATGTACTCACCGCCCCCACAGGGGTAGCTCCCTCCCCTATAAGATCCCTGATCTACATCTTGCTTGTCTCCCTTTTCACTTCAGCATCTGATGTATACAGTCCTAAGAGCAGATTGGAACAGGGATTATGGCGTCACCCAAGATTTGCTTCTCTTGTGCTTCGCCTATGGTAGCAGAGAATACCCACAACACATGCTTCATTTGTTTGGGCCAACAGCAGCGAGGTGAGTTTGATAAATGCCTCGATTGTCACACGCTTTTCCAGGAGGAGCATGAGCGTCGGGGTCGATTTATCGAGTCTGCTCGCTCTCTCCATGCTAGCTCAGGGCTAGTGGTGCAGGGAGCGACGGCTCGGCACAAGTCTTGGGCGGATTATCATGATGGGGATGACCGGTGGGTGTTCAAGGAAGAGGATCCTGCCACTCTCTTTAGGGAGGATGATGATGACGATGTGCCAGCAGGCCATCGGTATCCATTGGATGATCTGCCAGGGTTGTTTGAATTGGCGGTGGCTAGGATGGAGTTTCCTCAGCAGCCTACTAGAGCTCCCGTGGTAGATTTTACCACAGGCCTGCTTGGTCAGCCAAAGGGGAAGCCTCGGCCATGTGCCTTGTTGATTCCACCCTGATCCTAAGGGGCGAAACGGAGTCAGCAGAAAAATGTAACCCTCAGATTTTTGGCAGCCGCCATTTTGGCTCTAACTCCGTTAACCTGGTGGGTCAGTCATGAACCAATTACAAGATGGCGGACATGACGTTGGAACGACGGAGTGCGGTGCTGGACAGTACATCCCTCAGGTGAGTACTGATTCTTTGCATTATAGGGCAGTTGCCTCGCCGGGCTTTGAGGATAGCATCCCACCGCCGTCCCCGGCGACCAGTTCACCGGTGTGATCACAGCCCTTTCTGGCAGGGCCCCCCGTGTGTTCTTCCCCAAAGGGGTGGGATCGGGACGGGCGGGTCTGATTTGCATCTCCCTGCCAATCCCGTGGCCCAGCCGCTCACGAGCCACCACGCTATGTGGGTGCAGCTTTGCAGCCCTCTCTCTGCCTGGATGAACCAGATGCTATGAAGGGGTTATGCGCTGCAGTTCTGCCGCAGACCCCCTCATTTCGGCGGGATCGTTCAAACTTCATTGGCCGACCCCGAAGAGAGAGCTTTCTTGGAGGAGGCAGTAGCCGCGCTTCTTTTGAAGGGCGCGGTGTCCCCAGTTCCCCACGCAGAGGCTCGGGCAGGGTTTTTCTCCCCGTATTTCCTGGTACCGAAGAAATCGGGGGGCCTGAGACCTATCCTGGATGTGCACGCTTTGAACGATGATCATCCTCGGGATGATGTCAGCAGCCCACCCGGTGGTGCGTCTGGGGTTGCTGCACATCATGAATCTGCAGCGATGGTTTGTGAGGCTCCGGTTGCATCCGCGTCAGGACAGGCGACATGAGCTTCGCGTTCCGGCTCTGGCCCAAAGAGATGTCATGTTTTGGGTTTCACCCGGTCGTCTCCACCAGGGGGTGCGAATTGGGTGTATCCCTCACTATGTGCAGGTGTTCACAGATACCTCCTTGGCCGGTTGGGTTGGCACCTTCAACCAGGCCAGTGTGGGGGACGTGTGGTCGAGCCCTGTGGACAACCGCCACATCAATCTACTGGAGCTCACGGCAGTGCAGAAGGTGCTTCTCCACTTCGCCCCGCAGCTGAGAGGGAAACGCGTCTTGATTCGTTCAGACAACACCACGGCAGTGGCCTACCTCTACGTAGGGACCCTGTTGACAATTAGCAGCCATTTGCATTGGGCGCAAGGGAAATCGGCGTCCCAAATGTCAAAACCCTTCCTGCCCCGGGGGAGTGGCCTAAAAATCGGGAACGACGTCCGGCACGTGCACCCAGCCGGTGGGGATCCGGGCAAAAATCTTTTCTGGGATCAGACCCACGGTTCCCGAGTTAAAATTTTCCAAAGTTTTTGGAAAATGTTCCCAATTGTCAGAGTACTCCAAAACGGCCACCAGGGGGCACACGGAAGGGTTGACAAACGGGAACATTTCTGACAATTGGGACTGACAAATGGGAACCCTGAAAACCTCACACAAAGGGTTGCTGAATGTCATGGTTCCCTTATATTTTGACAATTAGCAACCCTCTGAATGGGGAGTTCAGTGTTCCCAATTGTCAGTGACGCACCCAGACTTGCTGGTCCAATTCCTGGGTAGAAAATGGGCTCAGGGACCTTGGAGGTCCGAATTTTTAAAAATTTTGACCAATAAGGTCAACTCAACTAGCCTGACTCAGAGAGGCCTTTTCTGGGCACGAGGGCCCCTGGGAACCACTACATGATGTTCTGATAAATGGGACGCCTGACCACAACATTCAAAGGCATGAAGAAACCAATTAAGTTTTCCCTCCAAGGTATCCCTTCACTCTGACATTTGGGAACATTTTTGACAATTGCCATACTGACAAATGGGAAACCAAAAACCCCATTCAAAGGGTTGCTGAATGTCACGGTTCCCTTGTCTGTTGACAACTGGGAACATTCTTGACATATGGGAAACTGTTTTGCCACACTGACAAATGGGAACATTTTTGACAAAACTCGACGTCTGGTTCCCCAGTGGGACCTTCAGACGGTGCTGGACAGGTTGGCGGGTCCACCGTTCGAGCCACTGGGGCAGGGAGAGTTGGAGTTTGTGTCTGTGAAGACAGTGCTCCTCTTGGCTCTGGCATCTGCCAAGAGGGCAGGTGATCTATGCGCCCTATCCATCCATTCGGTGTGTATGTCGATCAGTGGCAATAGGGAGGCGCCAGAACTGCGGCCAAATCCAGTTTTTTGACCTAAGGTTATTACCTCCTCTTTTAGATCGCGCCTCATTCCCCCCCCCCCCGGTGGTGAGAAGGAGCAGCTTCATACGTTGTGTCTATGTTGAGCGCACGGCGGGTTTCAGGAGGATGAACCAACTGTTCATCTGCCACGGTGGTCGTTTTCTTGGTGCTCCAGTGTCGGCACATCGGCTTGCCCACTGGATGTGTGACGCCATTCGCAGGAGCTATGAGGCCATGGGGCACACTCCTCCAATGGGTTTGAAGGCACACTCCACTAGGGGTATCACAGCCTCCATGGCTCTGCTTTGGGGTGTTTCGATGGAGGATGTCTGTTTGGCTGCTTCCTGGTCCTCTACTTCATTGTTTGTACAGTCATATCTGAGAGACATGACTGCCAGTTCCGTGGCTCACTCCGTGCTTGGCGTACGATTGGGGGAGCCAGCGGCTGAGGGTCATGTCTGACCTCATTATGGTAGCAGTACCCTTACAGTTTCTGGAGCATCTCTCCAGGGGATGATGCTCCACTGGGGGTACTGCTAGAGGATTCTGCTCGGCAGGGTCAGGCCCAGCTGTGGGAGTACATATCATCCCTTCGGCCTTCACCTAGGTGTTAAACCAATAGCGAAGCCCGTTAGAGGGTAGAGCACGTACGAAATAGAAATAGGTTACCTGGTGTAACCCCAGTTCTATGAGTACGTGCGAGGCCCAGGTCCCCAGCTGGCCCTGGTCACGGTTGCTGAAGTTTTCAGCAACCGTGACCAGGGCCTTTTCAAGGGAGACAAGCAAGGTGTGGACCAGGGATCTTATAGGGGAGGAAGCTACCCCCACGGGGGCAGTGAGTACATGGACTTTGATCAGGTGACGAGGCGGAGCCTCGAGGGGATAAACCAATAGCGAAGCCCATTAGAGGGCCTCGCACGTACTCATAGAACTGGGGTTACACCAAGTAACCTCTATTTCACATTAAACACCTTCCCAGTGGTTCAACATACTGCCTCTTCCCTGCACCCAATTCCACTTTCACTCCACCTCACTGCAGCCCTGACACCCTCCACTACCTCCATATCTAATCAGCTCCCCTCTGGGGCTTGTTTGAACCATATGTGCCCTGATGGCAGGTGGTGATTCCTAACTGGTGTTTTCCCACAACACTGCATAAAGGACCACAGGCGTACAGAAACAGATTGGGGAAACTGGGATGACCAGGACAAAATCAAACTCACCCATCTGTGGAATAAAGGTTAAGAGACAAGAGTAGCAATCAGAATGGATGAGCTAAAAGAGGAACGTGGCTGCAGTGTGTGTGTTAGGGTGCCTGGTTCCATAGTTGTAGGAGTTGGACCCAAACACAGACATACACAGAGGTGGAAACAGTTCAACAGTTTATAGATCCTAACTAGTGATGACGGCTGGTAGATAAGCAAGCAAGCAAGCACAGGTATGTCCAAACACAAAAATATGAAAACTTAAGGAGCATGGAGAACTGAAGGCATCTCATGTGGAAAGAGTCCAAACACAGGAACATGGACACTAATAAAGCACTGAGCACAGCAGACGTCTAACATGGAACTTAGAATATGGAACATGGAAAACACTGAACACCTAACATCTGATAACTGACATGAAATCTAACCTGACAATAAACCGACGTTCTGACACTAAACTGACATGACTACTCACAATGACCCGACAAAGCAAAAAGGAAAAAGACAGGCATAAATAGGGAAAGGCTAACGAGGGAAATCAAACACACGTGAGTAACGGGGAACAGGTGATGACACTCAAGGCAGAGACACGAGGGCAGGAACACACTGGAAACATGAGACAAGATTTCAAAATAAGACCAGAAACTAAACACAGACATAAACAAGACTAGACAAAGTCCATGGATCCTAACAGTTTGTGTTCACACAGACAGAGATGGAAAGAGCATTTGAGGGATGTAGGGATGAAATTAGCCTTTGTCCTTCATTTGATCCCTCTGCTTTAGAGCACTGATACAGCAGGCTGGGTGCATTGATTATTTGGAGTGCAGAAAGTACAATCATTTAGGAATTTCCATTACTGAAATGATGTCACCAAGGAATATATTTTCTGTTTTCATTCTGAGGCTACGTTACAGGAGGTGATATCACAGCTTAGCCAATACCTGGCTACTTTCCAGCTGACCATCCCCGACCAACCCCTGCCATTCAAGCTGACAAACAGCTTTGTTTTATTTTTGATGGTCTAAATGATGATGGTAAAGTACGCCCATCCATCTGTAGGGTCCCGGGGAGGGACGCCGAGCTAGATTATTTTTCCTAATCTTACACATACAGGGACTCAGTGGGTTTGTTATTTCATTATGTAACTCTAAACTAGGACACACACACACAATCTATCTATATATCCTAACCAGGACAAAGACTGTCTCAAGCTGATGCCTAAAGGTTTGTGCCTGATGGCAGGAACACAATGATACAATATGTGTGTGTGTTAGAGAAAGAGAGAGCAGTCAGTGAGACACACACTTCAGTGACTGAACAGGTTTATTTGTCCAGTGAGTGAAGTGAGGACACAGTGTTGTAGGGCAGGAGAGCACTGATGCTACAGTCTGAATGTACTTGTGTGCGTGTGTGTTTTGTGATGAGTACGAGGTGTGTAGGCAACTCACACAGGTTTAATCCTAATTGCTTTCTAAGCCGCACTGCTCTGTCACTGAAATTATACACTACTGGTACACAGTGTGTGTGTGTGTGTGTGTTGGCTGCCCCCGCAGTGAGGGCAACCACAGGCTATCATTACCAATGTTATTTTTCTCCTCAGCACAGGAAATCTAGCCTACATTCTGCACTCTGTGAGTGTGTGTGTGTGTGTGTGTGTGTGTGCATAGCCAGAGGCCCAGCCCTGTTCTCCACAGGCTAGCCACAAGCAGGCCAGCCTCAGCCCAAAAGAGTCAATATGAAGCCACTTCCTGGTTAAGTAAACTGTATATTATCAGTTCTGTCTGATATTTCAATGAAATCTAAAATCAAGGCTCATGTGAAATCTGAAACCAACAAACTTTCACGTTTCAGAAATCAAAGCAAGCACACTTGATTTACTGCCTTCGACTTGTTCTCTAATCGAGCCAGATGGATTATTTTTGGATCATTCTTCTGGTGATCCACCCTGGTTATGTAGATCCCTGTATCCATAGCAATTACGTCCATATTGGTTACTGGATTATGGACGTTGGGCTTATTTAAGACCTACAATTAATGTTCACCTTTTTATTAACCGTAACCACTATTTTTCCCTAATCTTAACCATACTGTGGTGCCCATACACAGATATTGTAGGAAGAAAGAATTTTAAAAACACTGAGGCAACAGGATTGCGTGGCTTTTGCAACCGCTATTTTTGTAAATTAGTTATTAGTTAGTTGTTACTGCTCCTTTCCAGATTGTCTTGGTTCTCCCCTGTGTGTTCAGCGCTTTCCAGCATTCCTAGTGTTAGTTTCTCTGTTTTTTGGGATTTTGCCTTGTATTCTGGTTTTTGGATTTTGCCTACTACCTGCCTGGATTTGTTTGCTTGTTTGGACTGATCTCCCGTGTATGACTGCCTGACCTTCAAGTAAAGATTTTGCGTTTTTGGAATCTTTCCTGTGTGCTGTGTCTCTCTCTGCGCCTGTGTCTCTGATCTACCAAGAAATGTTACAAAATGTTGTTTCTCTTTGCCTTTGAAAATTACATATTAAATGTGACGTCCCAATAGGCAGGACGACACAATTTGTCAGTACCTTCTAAAACCATTCGAAATATTTGTTACAAATATTCATACACGAGTTTCCCAATCTGCCACCATTACAGGTAAGGTTGTGGTAGGTTCAGGCAAACTTGATTAGGGTTAGAGAAAGACTGTGGTTTGGGTTAAAAACAGTGCTTTGTTAAGGAACCTTCGTCGCCATAGTTAAAAGAATAACTACTACTTTGTTAGGTTTAGGAAACGATGAAAATTATTTCTCAATATAACATACGATATGATTTCACTGACAGCTTGTAAACACTTACATTGATTTATCACCCAGCAAGCTTGTGTTGCGCTCAAGCACAGTATAACATTTTACAGGTGTCATCTTTATTAATGCATATATATTAAAACATTTTGGATTGATGCTGAACATTCTATAACTTTGATTATATTATTATACTAGAGTGATTTCTTGACTAAACTATTTAAATCTTTTTCCTTTTTTTTGTTTTTTTTACCTTTATTGAATCAGGGATATATCACTAACAGCAGCACTAAGAAACAACCTGTTCACACAGTTACACAGACTGACACCTGGAAGCTGTCCAGCACAACTGCAGTTTAAGACCTTACTAAAGAGCAGCTCAGTGCTGGTAATGAGGGAGGGGCAAGTGCTGCTCTTTCACTTTCCATGCCCAAATTGATCCTGTCTGTTTGGGGATCGAACTGCTGACCTTCTGGTCACAGTCCCCTTCTGCTTGGCCCTCTACTTGGGGATGTATTGTCTATACTACATTTTGACACCAGGTTATTTCCTGTTTCTGTGCCTGAATTGTTGTCTGTTTCTAGGGCAACCATGGTTCACCAAGCACAACTAAACCCACGATCTGCTGTGCCTGCACTCTCCTGCTATTTGACAAGCCTGTCAGATGGGATCGTTTCATCGGTTCTTGACATTCTGTACCTACTGTGTGTCAAGCCCATTATGCTGCATTAGCATAAAGCAGCCGCTACAACCAAAAGCTTAAGAGGTAGGGTCTTGAGTTGCAGCAACACTAATGACCACTAGATCCTGGCATCAAAAATCTGCATCTGTATCGCCCTCCATTCAAAAAGTCCATCTTTAGTGTGAAAACGTTTGTGATTGTGTTTTTTTCTGTAGTATTTTCAATCTTCACTCTCCAGAGATCACTTGGTACTGTGGCGTCGTTTTCCTTTAATATTCTGTTAAAGTGGTTCACTCTTTTTTTATTTATTTGAAAGCAATCACATTTAAAGTGAATGACTTTTGGAATAATATAATAATTATTATAAATAACATATTAAAATCAGTCAAAAGCCCATATGAGTTTGTCCCTAGTCAATAAGCAACAAAGCATCCAAATATCACTAATACATGATCATTCCCAGCCGCTACCTCTACACACACACACACACACACACACACACACATCCATATCCCAGCTGACACCTCAGCACAGCAAAGTACTCGCCAAGACACTCATTCTCCTTCTCAGCCTGCAATTATGATAAATGCGCTCATTAATTCACTAATTATGATAACAGAAGAAGTGCAGCTCTGTGTGATGTGCAGTGTGTGTGATTAGTGTGTGCTAATGGTGTTGCTGTGTACCCCTTAAACAAAGGTGGTAAGGGCTGCTCCATGGAATGAGGACTGGACGAAAATGCTGGACCCCACAAAGTTAACCATTTAAATTAGCTCTAGAGACTCCCCTGATTAGCCTGGTGACTCTCGTTAAAAATTCCCCCAAAGATAGAAAAAACAGTTTTGGTTTGTGTAAGTGTGTGTGGATTTTGGCTCAACCATACGTGTTTTTCAGCGACAAAAAAAGACTGTATCTCCAGGATGACCACACAGAAGAAGGAAGTTTAAGGGAAGCACTGGAACACTGCAGAAGATCACCAGGTCAGTACTTTTTATGTTTGGATTTATCTAATGAGCTTATAGTATATGTCAACCTGTAATGGCAGTTATTAAGTATGTGTTAGTGTGTTTCCCCACATCTGCACATTCAAAGCTCTCCACAATGCCGGTTTTGTTGGAATACAAAGCTGCGGGCCTCCCAGCCCGTTAGAAATTAATCACTGTAGAATTGGGAGCCATGAATTCTTCTTCACCCCCTCCTCTTCTCTTTCTTTCTCGCCCCAAAACACAGTGGTTCCCAGGGAGAAGTGACACAGTGATTAAGAGTCTTGATGTGAAGAGCTTCCTGTTGAACAAAGTGGACTGCAGAATGACATGGAAAGGTTAGGCTTCCAAGGTAAGTTTGTGTATGTATGTATGTGTGTGTGGGAAGTAAAGGCGGGTGTCTAATGTTAAGCCTATCCAGTTACAGCAGGTACTGGCAGACTACAACACATCTATGTTAACACACAACAACAACAACAACAGGCTACGATGTTCTCTCTCCAGCATTAAGCCGCCCACCACCTCATTATTTTAGGTTGGGAAACATCTGAGGAGAAAACGCCTACACTCAGACACTACACACATACACATATGTGCTAAATACACACTTAAAGACCAAATACAGAGCCTTTTCAGCCCAGGGGCCAAACCAGGTGCATTCACTGAAAGAATATCAGTTCAACAATTTGCAGTTTGTTGGAGGCTGACACTGAAATATTTGTTCTGCTGCAACAAATTGTGTTCACTATTGGACAATTTTCATGCTGCAATGTCCCCGCAAGTGATTCATGTCATCTAAAACCTGGCTAGCACTGCTACAACTATTCTACCATGGCTATGCTGACAACATCCAGCAAAGCTGAAGAATCTGCCCGGATGTCAAGGCACCACCTTAGGCTCAACCTGGACGAGACTAAGCTTGTGCTTCTTCTAGGGAAAGGATGATCACACCGAGACCTGTCCATCACCATTGACAATACTGTGGTGATGCCAACTTGCACAGTAAGGAACATGAGAGTGATCCTGAACGACAAACGGAGGATTCACCCCTTCCTCCCTAGGGAGGTGGACTGAATGCTCATCCAGGCCCTTGTCATCTCCTACCTAAATTACATCGGCAGAGAAAAAGGTATATTGAACGATTCTACAAAACCAGTGCCAACATTTAATAAATTCTTGCATTTTACAGTATATCCACATGGCAACTACAGTATGGTAAAGGTATGGTTGGGGTTAGGTATCTTAAGGGAAAGAGTATAGGGACGATGTACATGTATGGACCCTACACTCCAGCACAACAATTGTGCTCCTGTGCCTCTGGACCACTGACCCGGTGGTCCCTCATCTCCCTCATCAAGACTCTTGTCAAGGCCCCACAGTGGTGGAATGAACTCCCCACTGACTCATTCACAGGTCATTTTTTTCAGAAGGCTAGAAAACACCAAAATATCATGTCCCATGACAAAAGTGTACTGTGTAATGTAATAGCCATAATGTAGCATTTCAAATTGCTGCAGCAGGTAAATAAAGTGTTAATGTTTCAACCTGTGTTCAACCTGCTGCTGCCAATATGTGTATTCATGGCAATGTATGGAGTACAGTCATCTCACACAAAAATATGTATAGATCTACTTGCTGGCCAACAAGAACAAGCACATTTTGCCAACCAAGATTTTATACGAGGCAGTGAAACATCCCCATAGTCTCAGGACTATGGAGCAGCAGGGAGCTCTCTGAATTAGGTTATAATCTGCTTAGTGTTGTGTCTGCTTTGGGTATCATGCTAATGACACATCCTTAAACTTATCTGACTTAAATAAGCCAAATCAGTCCCTTCAGTCATTGTATTGTGGCTCTCTGTTTTGTCTGGACTTTGAAATAATAATTATTATGCAAGGTTAAATCATTTACAGGAAATATCTTTAAAACTCCTATTCACAGAATCCTGATATTATTATATCATCCTTCATTTTGACTTTATTTGAAAAAAGGTTATTTCAGGCTAAAAGCCTTGTGAGTGTGAGGTGTGTTTGCTTGATTGACAGCAGTCTCAGCCTGTCACAGTCAGCCAGTGGTTTTCACTTACTTGCTCCACCCTGCCCACTGTTTAAAGGCCAGAATAATTCTTTTTAAATTGTAATTGTGTTTGTAGTGTTTCTCAGCAGCTTGGGGCTGATTTATGAGGCTTGCCAAGGCTCGGCTAACAAGGGCTACAAATCCTCCCCTCCACTGTGTTCCTGTTCATCACCTTGGGTTAACAACAGTGTATGTGAGAGTGTGTGTGTGTCTGTATGTAAGTTTGTGTTAGATATATAATAAGTCAAAATTTTCCTATCGGTCACCTTCTGTCCATCAGTCAGGCGCAGGCATTGCATGGACCAGTGGGAGCTGGGGTCTATTTCACTGGTCATGCACTGAACAAGCCACAGCGATATGCTTGGTTAGGATGATGCAAAAGGCTGTAGTGTGATGCTGCTATAGTGTTTTCCAAATAAAGAATCTACACTTTATTTATAGAATATGTTATTATTCACATGAATAATTGATAAAAAGTTAAACTTGCGTTTCTCCCATTGATTCTAATATTTTGGAGTTTTACCAGAACAAATCCTATATCTGTCACATATCTTCATTCTAATTTAAGATCTCAGGTTGTGACAGATTTTGTTCAACTTTAACATGTAATGTATACTGTATCTCCATATAATGTTGTCATACTGCAGCTGACTCTTAAATGTTAGATGTTGTATTTCATCACTCAAACATATACCAACATTCAAAGTTTTCAAAACATAAGGACTTTCAAATGCATTGCCACTTGGTGAATATATACATTTGAAAAAAAAAATAGGGTAAAAGGATGTTGTTTTGAACTACCTGTCTATAGTAAGTTTGTAAAACATGAACTAACCGAGAGTGGCTGCCTAGCAAGTAATGACATGCTTATCAATCAAATGTTATGGTATGCTTTGGGAAATGGTCAGCATTAACGACTACGACTACTACCAGTATTTTCCTTTAACAGTATATTTTTTAATACTATTAAGTTTTTCATCGTACACTTCTTTAAATGTTGCTGACATTATTTTACCTTAAAGGCACTAGCTATGCAATAAGTACAGCAGCCTAAAGACTGATTTTCTATTAAACATTAAGCTATAGTGGAGCTGCTCAGTGGCCAACAGATCAGGTTGTGGTAGTGCTGGGAAGCTTCCAGGTGTGAATGTGTGCAATTGTGTGAGTGTGATCAGGGCATTCCTGAAAATAACTCAATAAAATCATTTTAAGGAGTGCTTTTACTGTATTTATACCATATTTTTGTAAAGCACTTTCAAATGAGTATTTGGAAAATTTCCTGACCATCACAATACAAAACACACAAAATTACATTCTAACATCCATGGAACTCTAATTCACAATAACTTAGGGATCATCCAGACAAACCACAACAGAGAGAACAAAACAATTCACAAACTGGTAACAGCCACGGGTGTGGAATTGGAAAAGAAGTTGTAACTGGGTTAAAATATAATAATAAAGCATTCTCCTGTCTGCCAGGATGGACACTGACCTTTCTCTCTGAAACAATTTCATACAAAGGCACCGTATACTCACTCTTTTGTGAGCACTGTGTCTGAGAGGTGCTGATAACACACAGCTGCAGTTTGTAGTAATGTTGTATTAGACTGCATTATGTTTGAAGTTGTTTAAAATGTTTTGTTCCCCCATTTACTGTATGTGAATATGGGTGGACAAATATTAGGAATATGTTGTGCTAATTTTCATGTTCTTGGGTTGATGAATCTCACTTTTGTTTACTGCAATTTAATTTCTTAGTGGGTCATAATGTTGTCTTAAATACACTGCTATCTTAACATGTAAAATGTGATTCAAATTTGCCCATCGTATGTGAACACAGCAATAGCTTGATGAAAATCCTGGTTCAGCAACATAACCACCTTTGTTACACCGATTAGCCAGGACTGCACTCTAAGGTTTTGTGAAGTGAGCTATCAAAAATTACCTTGACAATGCTAAGGCAATGACCATATCGAAACACACCCCACTGCCATACACATTTATTACATTGCATTAACCTTTAGGGGAAAGGAGCAGAGGCACTATATCACACAGAAAAGCTTACACATATAATGAAGAAGGCAACAATGTTTGATCTTCTAAATTTTCACAAGTTGGGACAAGTAGAAACAAATGGCTGCATGAGTCCCAATCAGGTGGAAAGCAAAATGTATATATGTAACTGTGGTTCTAAGAATTCTGCAGGAGATGTGTGTGATGTGAATTACATACTATTACTAGTGGTAAAGCAGCAATAATGCAGTCTTGCAGTGAGCTGGCAGTACCAGCAGCTCAGAGAGAGCAAAACAGTGACCTGAAGATGAAAGATGAAATACACCATCACCCTGCAAAGCTCTGTCTTGGAATAAGAGCCCTTTATAGAAATATAACTAGGAAAATCTAAGAATACTTCAAAGTGGAATGTCTGGTCAAAGTTCAAGTCAAAACTCTCCATGCCTCTCCAAGCCAAGCTCCACAAAGACAACAAGAAAAAGGTAGGGGACATAAAAGCTCAGGCAAATATTATACTACAAGTGCACCGAATATAAATACAGGGTTCTGTGGGGTCATATGATTTGGTGGCAAGAAATCTTCCAGACTCAAGTTCACATCATTAATCAGATCAGTTCTACACCTTTTACAGAACCCCTTCATTTCTAACCTAGCAGCCTGTTCTACAATCAAGACTCCTTGTTAACAGGTTGACCAGCTGTCCAGAACATCCAATTATCTAATCAAAGGTCTTATAAAGTCTGGTGCAGTCTTCCCCTCTCTTTAATCACTAATTGTATATACTTTAATCCCAGGAATAAGGCAATACTGATTAAAAGCATGATACACATAACAACATTTTCAAAGAAAACTTACCTGTCTCTTCATCAATGGCAAATCGTCCAAGCCCACTCCCATCGCGAATGGAGTACTGGATTTCTCCATCTCTGCCAGTGTCCTCATCATTAGCGGTGACTTGGAGTAGGGTAGTTCCAATCTGGGCATTCTCTTTAACTAATCCTGTCAAGGCAAAGTGGGGAAAGTATGGTGCATAGAGGTTTTCATTCACATCTACAACCTCAACCTCCACAAAGGTGACAGAGAGAAGAGAAACAGGCCTTCCCTTATCTTTGGCCTTCACAGTGAGGTTGTAGAACTGTTGCATCTCATAGTCCAGCTCCTTTGTCAGCCGAATAGCCCCACTGGCCTTGTCTACCTCAAACCATCCATTGTAGTCATTGGCAAGAGAGTACCGGACCTGACCTCCCAACCCCAAATCTGGGTCCTGGGTTTCTAACCAGGCCACAACAGTTCCTACTGGAAGATCCTCCAGAGCCCTGGCTTTGTACACACTGGGGATAAATAGTGGGGGACAGTCATTAACATCCTCCAAAATGATTTTCAAAGTGGTCACAGAAAACTTCTGGTTCCCTTTCTCTGCCTTGTCCCGGGCCTCAATCTTCAGGTTAAAAGCGGAAACAAACTCCCTGTCTAGTTGGCCAGCAACATACACTATCCCATTCGTGGAGTTCATACCAAACTGGGTGGTGCTGGTCAAAACAGAGTACACAATATCTGCATTGGGTCCAAGATCTTTGTCAGTGGCCTCAACCTGGATGACATCTGTACCTATGGCAGTGTTTTCAGGTATGACAATTCTATAGCCTCCTTCTTGCAAAAACTGGGGTGCATTATCATTAGCATCCTCTATGTAGACAGTAAGCAGACGCCAGGCAGTTTTCTGTGGCAGGCCAAGGTCGTAGATAGTTAGGTTGAGGAGATAGCGATCCCTCTTTTCTCTGTCCATGGGCAGGAAGACACTGATAAGGCCAGTCTCCATGTCAATGGTAAAACAGCTGTCAGTGTTTCCATCTGAAATA
This sequence comes from Maccullochella peelii, assembly GCA_002120245.1. Lineage (NCBI taxonomy): Eukaryota > Metazoa > Chordata > Actinopteri > Centrarchiformes > Percichthyidae > Maccullochella > Maccullochella peelii. The sequence goes on along the minus strand of LKNJ01002966.1, from coordinate 122,329 downwards.
GAATGTAGAATCTGACCATTGAAACCTGTGTCGCCATCATAGGCATTCACCTTGAAAACACTCGAGCCAACCTTTAGGTCTTCCCGCACAGCAATATTTGTGGGGAAAGCTTTGTCAAACTGGGGGGTTTGTCGATTGACAGAGAAAAGGTCAATAAAACCTTCCTCAATTTTGGGCTGGGTGCTAGCTTTGGACTTTTTGAGTAGCTTTTCAGCTAACTTTTGGGCAACCCTTGTCTCTTTACAGTTTATATTTTTGGGAGGAGATTTCCCATAAACAACTGAAATGTTAACAAACATAGGATCAGAAAAGTTCTCACCATCTGTGGCAGTTATTTTGAGACAAAAGACACCGTTCTTTGGACTGGCTGTGCCAAGGGAACGTCGCAGTGAGAGGACCCCTGAGTCCGGGTTGAGGTCGAAGTACCCCCATTCGTTCCCTGAAATTATCTTATATTTTACTAGCTCTAACTCATCTATATCAATGGCAGACATTGTAGTAATCACTTCATCCAATGGGAAATCCCTAGAGATCACCCCCTGGCATGCTACCTTCTCAAACAATGGCTGGTTATCATTTACATTTTCCAGGTGGATTGTTACATTGACTTCACTCTCTCGCCTGTAAGGAGACCCCCAGTCAGATGCTCTGACAGCAAACACAAAGCTCTCTGATGAGGATTCAAAGTCCAACTCTTTAGTGGTGCTGATGATACCAGAAAACTGATTGATTTTGAAGGGTAATGGCTGAAGGCTAGAAATACTGTAAGTTATGTATCCATTTTCTCCTTTATCCCCATCCACTGCAGAAACGGTCAATACATTGGTCCCAACTGGTACACTTTCGTTGACCAAAACCTCATAAGAAGACTGATCAAATGTTGGCGTGTTGTCATTGGCATCCTCAATGGTTACCCGCACTTCAACTTTGAGCTCACTATCTATTTCCAATACCTCAAGATTAAAGACAGCCTGGGTCACCTGAGTGAACCAGCGAGTGGTGGAGATGACGCCTGTTAGGGTGTTCATTTGAAAAAAAACAGAATCTGCAGAAGGTGTCAGGATGTATTCTGCATCATTAGGCTCTGGCTTGATTTTAATAGCCTCTACAATCGTGCCTGGTGGTGAAATTTCATTTAGATTAACATCATACAACTCCCACTCAAACTTAGCTTCTGCTGTTTGATGTTTTTTGACCATGATGTGGACAACCTTGACGGCAGAGAATTTCTGTGGGGTTCCCTTGTCTTTAGCCTGCAAAGTGAGATTACAGCCATAAGGGTAAGACTCCCAATTTACTGACTCAGAGGCCTTTATGGCAAACTCGCCTTCCTCAGATCTTTCTACGAAAAACTGCTCTGAGGGGTCTCCACCCACAATGACCACTGAGTCTATTTCTCCATTTATGCCATCATCTAGGTCCTCAACAGTGACCATGACATACACAGGGTTTTTATCAAGCCACGAGGGGCTGTGGGTGACCACATTCATGACTGGGGCATGCTCATTCACACGCTCTACATGGACAAAAAGCTTGGCTGTGCTGCTGACCCCATTATTTCCATAGAGCTTCATGCCACGGTCCACCGCCAGGATTTCTAAGTCGTACCGGTTCTGCTCATCAACATTGACCTTTCCACTGAGAGAAACCACTCCACTAGTTGGGTGTACTGCAAACAGCTCCATTTTCTCCTTGAAAAAATAGTAAAACTCCCCATTGGAGCCAATATCTGCATCTGTGGCAGTAACTTGTGCTATACTAGTCCTGAGAGGGGTGCTCTCCGCTATGGTGACGGAGTAAGTGGTGGGTGAGAACAAGGGTCGCAGGTCATTCATATCCAAGACCTGGATGCTGACTTTAGTCCAGGTCTCAAGGAGGGCATCTCCCTTGACAGAGGCTTTCAGTGTCAATACATAATTATCCTGAATCTCTCGGTTCAAGATAGCTGCGTTGCCACCTTTAGTCCTTATGCGCAAGAAGCAGAAGTCGCCCAGCACATACTCCTCTGCCTTGAAAAATCCTTCTTCATCACCTGAGGTGATTCTGTAGCGGATCTCCCAGGAGCGCTGGGCCAGGTGGATGCCCATTTTAACTTTACTGTTGGCATAGGTGCGTGCTGCTGAGTTTTCGTAAACCGTCGCATGGTAGACAGTCTGAGTGAAGCCAAAGTGAGGTCCATCCTGAGGGGCCCCCTGGGTGTTCTGGCCGCAGCAGGGTGGTGGCTTGAAGAGTAGCAACGGCAGCAGCAGGGCCAGGCTGAGGAGAGGGGCTCGCATGCCTGCCCACTGGCCCATATTCACATCCATCCCATCATCACTCCGTCCTGAAACAGAAAGAGACACACAGAGACAGAAAGTAAAAGGTTAGCCACAGGGGGTGGGATTTACAGCATTTATGGGCTACTAATTATCCATTGGACTACAGAGATTGATTGGAAGTGGGGAGGGGAGGGGGCATCCACAGTTACCCAGCAACCAAACTAAAGGCTGACATCATCCTTGTGTGGTCTCTGGACACTGGCAGTCAATTGCAAGTTTCAGAAAAACCAGAGGTGGTTTGAGAAGGAACAAAATAATTGTATGGCTAGGAGGAGAAGTGTAACATCACCAAAACAAACACTAAAGAAAATAACTGCAGAGGACAAAATGATGAGCTGCCACACCATGACCCTATCATAACCCTTTTCCTGAAATACATGAAAACTGTAGCCCTGTGTCTCAAAACCATGTAATATCTCCAGAAGCAAACCAGATTTGGTTCTGAAACTAAGTCAATTTGCTGCTGTGTTCAGATTCTGTTCTTTTTCAGAAAAAAAAGTGTTTTGAAAGTAAGCAGCCACAAATATGTGCCAATCTGGGTTTTCAGAGAAAAACTTGATCCGGTGAAAGCCATGTTGTGGCCATAGGAGTGCCACAGTGGTCTGCATTTTGATGATTCTGCACTTTCCACCACAAGGGATGGAGAGATGGGGCGGGAAAAGACAGACCGTGTCTGAGTGCACTGATAATAACACACTGCCAAAGTGCACGGGTAAATCAACAAATTCTCAACAAACACACACGCGCAGACAGCTCCTGCAAGAGTACAAACTTTTTTTTTGTTTCAGACACAACCTCAATCCTGTCTTCACTTCTGAGCGAAAGAAAAACATTTGGCTTTGTGAGTGTGAGCAAAAATACCACCTCATCTGAAACAATGCAAACCATTGCCTAAGCCTTAATTTAAATACAATTCAACAGTCATTCAGGGAAGAAAGGCTAGAATCCACCTGAGTGAAATGCCAAAAACAACTCTTCAGTTTTTGTCTGACCTTAAACTGTCATCTCATTGTCAACTTCAGACAGTTAGGGGGGTTTCGAGGACTTTCCTGCTGAAAGTGTCTCAGCTTTAGTGGGTCAGTACATCTCTCCAAAAAACTAGTGCCAGCAGGGAGGCACAGTGATGATGCCTCAACACTGCATTAACCCTTTGAACCCAGGGTGTGAACCCAGGCATTTTGTTTAGTTTTCTTTCTTTACTTTACAGACTTATGTCACTATATCAAAACTAAGCATACTATACGTGGTCTAGGATCTTAAATTGTTTGGGTTATATGCCTGTATATCCACACAGCAAATATCTGTATGTGAAGGGATAGAGGAGAGTGTCAGTGTTCCAGGGATATAAGAACCGGGTTGATGGGACTTTCTGAGCCATAGCACGTGATCGTGTGAAACAAACAAAAAAAGTTTTTATCACCTCTGTCCTTTTTTTCTTATTTTCCTTTGGGATACATATGATTTGACTTTCCCATCATGATTTAGGTCAGTGATTCCTAACCAGGGGTACTGGTGCAGTTACCAGGGAGTAAGTGGAAAGATTGAGGAATAGCACAGCTAATTTGAAATATACACTCTATATATCCATGCACGTGTGAGAAAATATATGGGATTACAAATTAGTGTTAAGCCCATTTGACAGGGCTGCTGATATGTCAGACAACAAAATATGGGAACTACGGTTTTAAGAAAGGTAAACAGGAAGTGTAGTTCTACCCTGGAGTCAGTAAATTAGCTGTAGGCCAAACCTGAGACCTATTTTATTATGGTAAAGTTGAATAATATTATGTTAATAATATTATTACATCTGCACTATGTTAGGTCATGCTGTATAAGCTACTAGCAGTCCCTGCTTGCACTATAACCATGGATGGACAGACAGCAATCACCAGGATGACACTAGAGAAAACGTCTAAACATGAGATTATAAGACATTACAAGACAAGATCTGAAGGTATAAGGAATGCCTTTTTATATGATTTCCAAACAGATTTATAGACAATTATCTTTTACAATGGTGATACTATCACTGGCAAGAGCAAATCTTGCTGATTCCAGCACTGTGTTTGCATTCCAATATGACTAGCCTATAACTCTGAGAAGAAGGGCTGTGATTCTTGATGCAAATTGTGTCAGTCTCTGTCTTGTAGCAGGTATGTATAGGGGATACCAGGCAAGGCTGCATATGTATGACCTAGTAGTTTAACAAAACAATCATGAGACGTTTGCTACCCCAACAGTCACTGTGTGCTCACTAGCAAAATGTCTTTGAGCAAAACACTGGAGATTTCTTAGAACGCAACCAACAGAGCCGCCCCGCCCTATACCCCCTCTACGGAAGTTGCATAGGGTCCCGCAAATTGATCTGTCTGTGTCTTTCTTGCTTGTCAGCCACTTCCAGGACTGTGTTCAGTGACTTTGTGCCTGACAAAAGTGAGAGTGAAATACAACTATTTACTATGTTTGTAATAAATAAGCTAACCAAAGATAACTGTATAAAATTGTGGACTGGAGTCATTATCTGGCATTAGAGCCAAAGCAGGGGTGTTTTTTTAAATTTATAATATAACATTTTATATTTTCTACAATTTCTTAATCATTACATAATTCATTAATGTTAATATTCACTTATCTTAAGTTTATGAAAATATAATATTCAATTCAATAAATATTGCTTGTTTATACGTCATTCTGTTCTGTATATGTCTACTTATTGTTGGAACAAATGGAGCAAACAGTTTTAAAGGAGGGAGGATTGTAGTGACAGCACCGGGGTGTCAGGTGGGACTGTGTGGCAATGGCAAATGGTTTACATGGTTCACTGGTTAGGTAGGAGGACTCCTTAGCAGAATTTTGCTTAGGGCCCCAGGGAGGTCAGGACCGGCTCTGGCAACCAACAAGACAGTCAAAGTCCATTTAACCCCTTATGGTGCTGATTATTACATGTATGCTGTATAGCATGTGCAAAATGTTGATTAGACTGTAGCTGACTGGCACCACTGCTATTAATGTAGAGCTTGAATTTAGCCTGCTGTTATTTTCAGTTGTTACAATCCCACAATACCAGAGAGGCAGTCAAATTTGGAAGTCCCACAAACACATCTGGGCAAAGTGTTCCTTTGCTATGTTTGACACCACACACACACACACACACACACACACACACACACACACACACAGACACACACACACACACACACACACACACACACATACTTGTGGCCATCAGAGCTCATTCCTGTCCCCCACACAGAGCTTTGCCCTGAGGACTGGTTGGAGTGCAGTGTGCAGCGGGTTGACATCGAGCACATGTACCTGATATGCTGCTCTGCTCTCCCCTTAAGATAATACTGTTCAGAGATCAGTGACAACAGTGTTCACAAGGATTATCTACCAGAGAAAGAAGCCATCGGCAGGCTGGAGCTGCCATGTCACACCCTGCGGCAAATTTCTGCTTATGCTTGTGTTTTCTCTAAAGTGGGGCTCTAAACACATTTCTCTTTTGCAGGGTTTTGAAATGTGTGTGTGTCTGTGTGCGTTGCACATGTAGGTAGATGATTTGATTTTGGTATTTCTGGTATGATTTTAGAGACCACACCAGTATTTTTGCATATTTTAGGCCAGCGGGCCTTCCCAGGGGGGCTCCAAACAGTTTCAGAGGAGGCTCAGGGAATGGAAGAGAAGAAATATTACATTACTTATTACATTAGTTATTACAAAAGGATATCACATAGAATAACCTAAATGTGTGTGATTTGGTTAAAGAGATACAGTAGTTTTGGGGAATTGTACTGCTGTTTTTCCCACTAAGATTTTTGTATGCATCTTTTCTGTTCACCACACACATAAAATAGCAGAGACTTAAAACACAGAACACCATCCTTGCAACAGCCATCCCAGTGAACATCACATCTGCTTGGGTTAGGGTTTGTGTCAAGTCAGTGGGATGTTACTTTTGCACAGTAATGCATTTTTACAAGCATATAGAAGAGTCTGCACTGTATTATGCAACACAACACAAATTTAAGCAATAAAATCTGACATGATCTTTACTATGATGGGTTACCTACATGTATCAAAAGCATGTATAAATTACTCTATTCCTGCATAATGCCTTACTCTTTATAGTTCCAAGATACTGAAATCAGAAAACAAGTGTGAAAAAAAACCTGATAGTTTCCTAGATATTAGACCTTTTGAATGCGAATGTAATCCAAACAACTGTAGTCAATCCTAGTGTACTCTACTCTGGTTTTCTTGGTGCTTTACTGATCCTACTGGGGTATCTCTCTGGTTTGGTAGACAAAGACAGTTCTGAAACCTTTAGTTAATCAGGTAATCTCATTGAGATCAGGATCTCTTTTGCAAGAGAGACCTGGGGATGGCAGAGAGAGAGAAAAACAAACATAACCAGACAAAACAAAAGCATACAGCATGAGAGATCACTAAATCAACATCACTAAATAGATTCAATAACAACCTTAAAGTATATTATGACATTACAGGGCCTTGTAAATAGCCCTTAAATTCCAGCTTAAGCACCTTTGAAGTGATTTTCCTATACTACAGAATATGGCAATATGATTCAGCCTGGCATATACAAACTCCATCCGCTGATGAAGATGTGATACGGCTGAAAGATCTGGAAAAACCAAGTAAGTGGAGCTAGAGTTGGAACCGTTGGAAAGTTTAAGATGTCTACAAGAATTCAAAATAAAAAGTTCTGTTGGTTTGAACAAGGCTTGGCTGTACCACTTCAGTGTGTAATGATGGACACTTGTGGTTCCAGCAGTTAAAGTGTTAAATACTTCTTCTTAAGACTTAATATTCCTTTGAAGAAACTGCAGACACTCTGGAAATTGAAATAATTTCTGCTTCTCTGCTCTTAAGTGCATAATAGCCATGTTGTTTCTATACAAGGAAACCCCACAAGCCTGTGTCTGCTAAATGTTTGTCACACACACCACAAGGGATAGCGACACAGAAAAACACTATCATTCTCCACAGAGAAGCCCCACTTACTGTCAGCTCTAAACACCCTCTCATTAGCTTTTCATTACAGGCTAATTGGCCTTGAATTGTGTGGCAAACAGCAGCTAGCAGCCTCCACGCCCCGGACACACCGCTGCTGCCACTGGCTCTGACCCTGCTAACACACAGCTATATGTTAACTGCTAACAGAGAGAGGCAGGCCTGCTGGTGAGGCTGCTGGTTTCATTCTGCTTTAGTTACCACCAGCTTACATGCTGACAAAGCAGCAGACACACACATAGTGAGGAGCTGACAGAGGCAACAAAAAAATATACAGCAGGAGGCTGAAAATAGTTCTTTAGCCACGCAAACCATGACTCACAGCGCACAGAGAGCGTGTGTGAAGACAACAAGTCAACAGTAAACATGTCCTCTGTATGGAGGCTCCAACCAATCAGCTTCTGGTCACAATCATAAACTGTATACAAAGATGGACAACACGTCTCCACTTCCTCCCACTGTACTAAAATTAAAGCCAAAATATCCCGGATACAGAAGCTTCCATCTCGTGCTGGTGAAGTCATTTGGAGCCAGAGTCTGCACAGTAGTGATCTGTATCGAGGTCCCGCCCATACACCTGCCTGAACCAATTGCGAGCACACCACAAGCTGTCAATCATGACGCCACACCCCCTTTGCATAGCATCAAATAACTAATTAAAACCAAACATCTCCGAAAAATGAACACTTGAACAAACCTCAGTGTGATAAGAACTACCTAAAATGACAGAAACCATCTTTGGGAAAATGTTATTTGACGTGTACTTTGATTTTTCAGTTTGGTCCCATCCGCTAACATGGAGGGGGTGGGGTTTATGACCTATACTGCAGCCAGCCACCAGGGAGCTTTCGAGATGTTTTGGCTTCACTTTTGGGGAGCTGTCATGTCGTGAAACTGCTTAATTGGGCTGTATCAGATATTCACAAACCCATGACTACAATGGGGTGTAAAGTCAATGTTGTTTAAAATGAATGCTTAAAACATTTTAAGAGACACTCAGCAAACTAGTTTTAGTGTGAAAACGCCCCCTTCACAAATGTAAGAAATACATTCAAACCAAAACTCACACCCCCAGCTGTTACCCCACAAGCACTTACACTGCTACACTCCCTCACAGCTCTGTGAAATCATTGGTCCAATGTTCCTCTATCTTTTGCCCGGGCTGTCTACACTTGACAAGTTTCAGCCGTGTTAATAAACCCTGACAATACCCTAATTAATTAGTTAATACCTAGATATTACATCTGGCAGTCATCCAGAATACATAGACCCGTAGCTACTTATTAAACTCTTGTTTTAAAGGTCACATATTATACAAAAGACCACCCTCTCTCTTTTTCTTGCTCTCTTTTCCCCTCTTTTTTTCTAGCCAGTCAGATTTGCCTCTTCATGTGATGTTCTATGGAGCTTGTTTAACATAGCACCACATCCAGCCCATGGAATACCTGCTAGCTTAGCATAGCAAGGCTTCAGCAGAAGTAGTAGAGGTGATTGAGAGAGACAGAAGAGGGAATGTGAATGAGTGGAAGGGAGGACACAAATTTGCCCAAACACTGACCAACATTGTGATCTGCTAGCTTATCAGTAGTAGTAGTAGTAGTAGTAGTAGTAGTTCTGCATGTGTTTTGCCGCATAGTAGTAGTAGTTCTACTATAGTCCTGTAGTAGTAGTTCAATTACTGTTACTACTGAATGTCACATTGGAGGACAAGGCCACTTCAAGGATTTTTCAGGGTTCTTTGTTTTTCAGTCTACAGGACAGAATTTCTGTATTTTCTATTTTCTCTGGAAGAACTGCAATAGCAGTGAACATTACAGACTGAGACCAGGATTACTTGATTGAGTAATAAAGAGACTGTACATTCATTTATACACAGCCATATATACATGTATATCGGATGTAAATCTACACTCAATGCAGAACAGGTCTAAATCTGGACTGATGTTGTTGAGTTTGATGTAAAATATAATTTAAGCATCATCACCATCATCAGATACAAAATCATACACCATCTGAGTTTTCTCAGTTAACTGCCAAATCCTGCTATGCAGCAAAACACTGGGACTGTTTTCTGTCCTACTGTGATAATTACAGCATCTGTGTGGAAAGAGTGTAGGAAGATGAGCAGAAAGACAGACTGGCAGGCAAGAGGGAATAGAGAGCATGAGAGGTGGAGGAGAACAAAAACCGCACAACAAGACAGAATGAGGAGACGGAGTGAGACAGAGGGGGAGTGTGTATTATCTCATCCATACAGAGAACCACAGCACATTAGTGCCTACAATCACAACTGTCAACTCTGGTTAACACACCAATCAGCAGAAAGGCATCCATCGAGCCAGAAAAACTCAATTACCCACGATCCATCCTTTGTCTTTTTCTTAGGCAAAAGTTATTGCCTAAAAATGTATCACCTGAAGTAAAGCCACTCTTTGGTGTTACAAAGCAAAAACTGAATAAGATTGGAAATCAATTTACAGAGTGAGCATGCATCATGGATCATGGATCACATGACATTAAACAGCTTCTTATTGCTATGATTGTCGTTTTTTGTGTCATTTGCTTTATGTAGTTTGGTGGTTCCTGTCCTGTGTTATCTATTTAGATACTTACAGGGGAACACTGGAAGATCAAATTAATAATGACATTACATTACATGTGTTTAGCTGATGCTTTTATCCAAAGCAACTTACAATAAGTGCATTCAACCATGTGGATACAACCCAAAAACTGCAAGAATCATCATAGGAGACCTACTCAGCCTGTGAAAGAGTTGTATAAAGGATTTTAAACATTTTGTTTAGCAGGCATGGAGGGTCTAATGAAAATATTAGATTGCTTGTGTTATGGGAAATGTAGGATCCAGTGTTTTTGGAGCTTGAACCATTCTAAGGTCTAAAATTTTGGATATCGCTGCAGATCTGTTGCAGCTTCAAATCTGACCATTCTTATTTTAAGATGCCTCATCCAAGTCTCTCAGCTGAATGGAATTGCAATACTAAATTGCTGGAGTACTCTTTCAACATTATAACTAATTCATTTTTATTAATGCACCTTACCTTGAATTATGAGATATCCTATATTATTCTTGGCCTCCACCCAATTACACTACAGTCCAGTGCACCTGCATAGCAGCCACCCCATACTAAACTCCCATAACAGCCTACATTTCAAGACTCAGGTTTTACTGCCTTCACTGGCATCATCATATGTGATGTGAAAACATTAGACTTGACTAAAAACTAGACTAAAAAGTGTGCATCTTACACATAATTCAGTAATAAAAACACACTACAGGGAACCACTCTTGATCGGCTCCTGACAGTGCTGTTTCTTCTCCTTGATGTGATGGAGAAACAAGAAGAAACAAGGCACAGGCAGTCTGGTCATTATAGAACAAGAACAGGTTGGTAAAACTTTGCAGCCTTCCCCACCCACTTCTGAAAACAAACCTATGACCCTCCCTGAAGCAGTCAGCTCCCATTACATCTTCATTGCTGATGTATTCATGCTAAGAATATCTGTCCCCTGGGTGCTCAGGAATACAATACACCCCCACCTGGGTGTGTGTGCATGTATAGAAAATATAGTCCATATAGACAGTAAGCCAATCACCTGTCTATCTTCACTGCTTAGTCAACAACTACTTCACACATACACACACATGCAGTGGTTAAGCAAAGGCCTAACCTGTGTGCTCCATTGGAGCTGTTTTGTCTTGGGAGGAAGACTCCGGAGACCAACTCTAATTCAGTCCATTTACATTCCAGTTTTATATGATTTGATTCTCCTCTCCTGCCATCCAATGAAGTTGACAGGAGAATAAACTTAATAGCTTTTCTGTTCCCACAGCACAAACTAACAATGTAACAATTAAACTTTTGTACGGGGGGGCAAGGGGTTACCCTACACACTGCATTCTCTAAACAGAAATAGAACACCACCACCACCTCCTCCCTATGTATGACTTGAATGAATTTAGACTAGTCAACTAGTCTAAAAGTAAGAAAACACTCAACACTCATTCTGCACAATTTAATCGATAAGGTTAAACATTGTCTGAAAAAATATTGTGTGTATTTAAGAGTCATTTGAAACCGTTACTCACATTCTTTAATAACCAAATCGTATTTTAATATTTTGAAATGTGTGGCACTTTGCGGCGTGCATTATGAACATGAACATTATCCTACAAAACATGACAACAACTTACTAAATAAAAGTTAGCAAATAACATTTAAATTAATTCAATTCAATTCAATTCAGTTTTATTTATATAGTACCATATCATAACAAAGTTATCTCAGGGCACTTTTTCATAAAGAGCAGGTCTAGACCGACTCCTTATGTTTACAGAGACCCAACAATTCCCACCAAGAGCAAGCACAAGCAACAGCGGCAAGGAAAAACTCCCTTTTAACAGGCAGAAACCTCGAGCAGAACCAGGCTCTGGGTGGGTGGTCATCTGCCTTGACCGGTTGGGTTGAGAGAGAGGAGAGGGAGAGTGCGAGGGAGAGATAGAGAGAGAGAGAGAGCATGAGGAAAGCGAACATGCAGTAGCACAGCACAGTTCAGTTCTACATACAGAGGTAAAGTAACAGTAGTGGGAATGGTATTAATGTTAATACAAATAATACTAATAGCAATATGGTAATAGTAATACTAATAAGTCCAAGAACAACAATCGCAGCAGCAGCTGCCGAACAGCAACAGGTGGGCAGCAGGTGGCCCGCACCACAGATCCAGACTCCGCAACCACAGATCCAGACCCCGCAGCTCCGCAACCACAGATCGCAGCTCCGCAACCACCGATCACGACTCCGCAGCTCCGCAACCACCGATCACGACATTAGAGATTAGACATTAGATAAACAGTTTTAAAAGGCTATTCAACACTGGCTTGCTGTTGGCAATCCACTACAAACAGCAGGTGCAGACACACATACACATACACACACACACAACGTACATGTGATGAAACATTTTTGTTCAGCGAAATGAACATGTCAACATCTTTGGGTGAAAGGTGAGACCTAACTGTGCTAATGTTAGCAGTGTTAGCACCAGCAGCCTGCTCTCCTTGCAGGTTAGCGTCCTCATGGCTGTGCTCAGTCGAGTGGTTATATGCCAGTTTATTCTGACACAGCCTACATACTACCTTATTTTCATTTTCTAGATCAAAATACTGCCAAACTGTGCTGGTTTTATAAGATGTCATCTTTGTCCCACTTTTTAACTCGCTGGTTTACATCCGGGCATCAGCGTGGGGCTGGAGCCCCGGCTAGTGGCAGGTGGCTATGTAACATCTTACACACAACCGTTAACCGGTGTTGTACATTAATAACATATTCATAATTAGTTTAACCGACTAATACTCCTGGTGCTAAGCAAGGGTAGAACGTTTAATCGACTAGTTGACTAATCGTGCACATCCCTAGTTAGCAGAGGTAACAAGTAAGGACATATCTGCCATTGTATTAATACTGTGTGTGTGTGGGTGTGTGGGTGTTTGGAGATGTAATACTAGGTGTTTTAATGACTTTTGGCCTCTGTGGTTTAAGGTAAATGGCACCTTCTTAATTACACACACACACACAGACAGCCTAATGTGCTATCAGGTGGATAGAGCCCTGGAGTAATGGTGACACAAACAAGTGGTTGTATATAATAAATAAGAGAGCAGAGTGCAGAGCCGCACCATGATTATTTATGTCACACTCCTAAACTAGCTCCCATTTCTCTCTCTCTTCCACACACACACACACACACACATCCCTTAGGATGTCAATGCTATCCAGTGCTGTTGGTTTGTATGTAATCTAGCTCAGAGTAATGGATGAGCAATTAACAGTGAGGCGAGCAGAGCAGCACAATCATTCACTCAGACTGTTCCACTCCCCGCCCACACCACAGTGTTGTCCTCAGCACACAGTGGACACAGGCCACTGTAGGGCCTCGTTATATACAGAAGCTTGCAAATGTGTCCAGTTTTGCTATTTCCAAAAAAATGTTAAACCAACATCAAATAAATCAAAGCTCTACCTCAACAAACCAACTTCTTCATATATACCAACTATCTATGGTCACTCTGTTGAGTGCAGCACACAGGAGAGGATACAGTATTCTATTTTTCTGTCAGTGATTATTAATCTGTGCTTTCATTCCCCACACCGCTTTGACTCTGAAGCTCAGGGGTCCATGTTTGAAGCCTTATCATTTCCATGACTGCGACTTGACTGAGCCCTCTACAAATAAGTTTCCCCATACAGTTTAGCAATCCGTTCACACAGATTTCCATGCCACTTTTTTTTAACTTAACCTCAAGGGGGGCTCCGTAGAACCATGCCCATTGTAGCAGGTATACAAGAAGAACAGTTTACAGGCAGTAGGGGAAATAGCTAGTCTCATTTTTGCTGGTGCTGCAGTTGTCGTGGGTGTCAACATATAAATATCAACCAGGACTACTGGGTCTGAAAGAATACAAGATCCAACAAGAGTGTGGTCCATATTGAGATGTGAGAAGATCTTGAGTCTCTGGGAGAGGGGAGAGGGCTGGACCCCACTGACCAATCACATTCAAGAATGGTTTTTTTCTCCTGAACGTCCTCTTGGCCAATAGGGAGGTGCCAGCCAGCTCCTCAGTGCTGGTAGTGACAGGCACAAAACAATTCCTTCTGTCAGAATACACACACACACACTCTCCTGTAGTGTCGTTACTCTCTTTTATTGTCAGCGTTGTTCCACTGCTCTCATTCGATGTGTGTCACATCACTCCTCCCTGCTTCTCAGTTCTTTTCTTCCATTCCTGTGTCCTACCTTTTCTCCCACAAAGCTCCACCTCCTCCTCCCTCCCCGTTCAATTATTCTCGCTTGCTTCCCTCCTTCCTTTCTTCCTTCCCTTTCACCCTTCCTCATTTGCTCCTGTTTGTCTCCTTCCCGGTTGCACTCACTATTTCTCTCTCATCTTACGCTCCCCTCATCACTCCCCCCATCCTTTTCCTCTTCTTCTCTGCCCCCAGTTCCCTCCCTCATTCCTTCCTAATTCCTCCTTCCCTGCATCTTCATCCTTCTCTCCTGTCCTTCCATGTCTTCTTCTTCTCCTATTCCCCTAGTTTAACTTCACCCCCTCCCTTTCTCATACTTGCCTTTTTTTCTCTCACCCTCTCTGCTCAATCATTATCCTTTCTCCCTCCTCTCTTCACTCACCCAGCTCCTTCCTCCACCTCAGAGAGAGAGTGTGCGTGGGTGGTAATAAACTTTCAGTGTGTGTCAAAGCAGGTGATATTAACCCATTCTCCAACTCTGTAGAGAAATCTGGATTTAAATTAGTTGAGGGTTCATCTTTCCGTTTCCCCCAGTCTTTTGCCCCCCACCCCGCCCCCCCATCCTGTAGAAATCCAGTCAATACTGAGCACTAATGATTTTAATTGGCTCCTTTCTGTGTGGCGTCCAGGTTTGTTTTTTTGTCTTTTCCTTATCTCCTCGTCTACACACAAACACTTATTAAGGAACTACTGAGGGGCACAGAATGAGTTCTGTGTGAGTGTGTGTTCTTGATTAGCATGGGGTAGCGGCCCACCCCCACCGAGGGAGGTTAGAGGCTTTAGAGAATCAATGGGAGGGTTGAATAGGAGGAGGGTCACATTTCCATCTGGCTGCACTCAGAACAACTGTCTGAACTGGATCTGCAAATGACAAACTCTGTTCATGTTGACTACAGCAGCTAACTCCATCAGCACAGCAGCCACAGTGTATATGATCTGCTGTACACTGAACCCAACAGAGTGGAATGCTGGTGTTTAAAATATCATCATTCTATCAGTAATAAGAGCTTTGTCCACTAGAGGGCGGTACCCAAATTGAATTGGTGGGGGGTCAAATCAGCACAATTTGAATGGCTGTTTAACTGATGCTTCCCATGATCAACATTTAGGCTTAGTTCAGACTGCAGTCAAATCTGATCTTTAGGACAGTGTGCACCGTTATTTGCAAGTGATCAGATCGTATTTGTGTCCAGACGCCACCAACCTATCTGCTGTTCCTGTGGTAACAGCGTGGGCGTCAGTAACTACTTACGCTGGTGACGTTGCTTTCCAACGCTGAAGCCTGAGAAACGGAGATCCATCATCTTGCCCTCCAAACAATCGCGCTGTCAAGTTGCAGTTTGTCTTGTGTACAGGTATACAGCCGCTCTGATGCACATACGTCACTCTGGATTTGACAACGTCGTCGTGTGTCACATTGCAAGTGACGCAGAAGACACTTTGGAACCTGATTTGAACGACCAGGGCGTCCGGACTGAGACACATCTGTAGAAATACAATTGGAATCGCATTTCAAACCACCACCAAATGTGCCTTGGATCCGATTTGAAAAAATCACATTTGATGTGGTTTTTTGCTGTCCAGACTTTCTAAAATCAATCTGGATACAATCTGGATATGCCAAAAAATGGATTTGGGCTGGCAGTCTGAACAAGGCCTCAGGGAGCAGCCCTTCTATGGTCTTGTCTCAAAATGACTTCACTGGAAACCTGTAATAATAGAGAAATAGAGAAGGGTGATGGAAAGGAGCAGTGCGATGTGTGCCCTGTTTCTTCACCCTTATTTCTGCTTGTCGCTCTGATGCTCTCAGCTCTGGTCCTGAGTGTTAGCTAAACTACTAAGGCTGTCAGCAGCCATGAAGGTGAGATGATTTTATTACTGAACTCTGACCAGGACACACACTTTTTATTTCTCTCACTGTCTGCAAATGTGATGTTTTCATATCACAGATGATAATCAAAGGTACTGAAACATCTTCTTAGTCGAGTCTTGTCAATGTCGAGTCTTGTCAATGTCACACTACTTCTAAGCTGTCTTATTTTTAAAATGTCATTTCCACACTAGTGATTCCATTTCATTTTTGAAGAGATCCAGAGGTCTCCTGAAGCAGCAGACAGGTACCGGGAGGCCAGAAGGGTTGCAGCTTCGGTGGTCACTGAAGCAAAAACCAAAAAAAAGGAGTTTGGGGAGGCTATGGAGAAGGACTTTCGGTTGGCCTCAAGCAGGTTCTGGCAAACTGTTAGGCCCAGGCTGTGCTCAGCGGGGGAGCAGAGCTGTTGACCCCGCCAGGGGAGGTTGTTGCGCGGTGGAAAGAGCCCTTTGAGGAACTCCTGAACCCAACCTACACGCCCTCTGTGGAGGAGGCAGAGTTTGAAGACTCAGGGGAAGAATCGCCCATATCCCTGGCAGAGGTCTCTGAGGTAGTCACAAAGCTCCTCGGTGGCAAGGCGCCAGGTGTGGATGAGATTTGCCCTGAGATGCTGAAGGCTCTGGACTTTGTTGGGCTGTCTTGGCTGACACGCCTCTTCAGTGTCGCGTGGAGGTTGGGGACAGTGCCTGTGGAGTGGCAGACTGGGGTGGTGGCTCCCATCTTCAAAAAGGGGAACTGGAGGGTGTGCTCCAATTCCCGGGGTATCACACTGCTATGACCAGCTCTTTACCCTTGCAGGGCTGCTGAGGGTTTCATGGGAGTTTGCCCATCCTGTCTACATGTGTTTTGTTGACTTGGAGAAGACTTTCGACCACTCAGAAACTCAGAGCAGAGTTGCTGCTCCTTCGTATTGAAAGGAGCCAGTTGAGGTGGTTCGGGCATCTGATTAGGATGCCTCCTGGACACCTGCCTTTAGAGGTTTTCCAGGCACATCCAACCGGTAGGAGGCCCCGGGGTAGACCCAGAACACACTGAAGGGATTATATATCTCATCTGGCCTGGGAACGCCTTGGGATCCCCCAGGAGGACCTGGAAAGCGTTGCTGGGGAGAGGGACGTCTGGACAACCCTGCTCAGCCTGCTTCCACCGCGACCCAGCACCGGATAAGCGGAAGAAAATGGATGGATGCATGGATGGATGGATTTTGAAGAGACCTCTGTCCACAGTGAAACACCTTAAACATTCACTTTCAAAATTGCAAAACACTGTTGCCAACAGAAATTATTCAGTCATTTATCAACCGAAATTGCTAAACATATTTCAGTGAGTATTTGCTGCTTTCCTCTTTGCTATTACATTACTAACATTTTATAGGTTTAATACTAAATCAATTAAGAAGAAGAATTGTCAGAAAAATCAATAATGAAAAGAAGTTAGTTGCAGCCCTAACATGATGTTTAGTGGTAGGGATCACTCCTGATATGACACAGCATTGGCATGTCATATGATATATAATATGTTGTCCAGTACAATACAATAATAGAGATCAATGATGTATCACTATATCTGTGCAACTGATAATCCCATACATAAACAGTTAAAGCAGGAGTTAATCATATTCTGCATTTATTCACTAAATGATGAAGCACTGAAGTTTCATGCAATCATAACTTGATTGCATATTGTAACAAAAACATGTATGCAGGACAGGCTGTTCTAATAAGCCCTGGGGCATGGAGCATTTCTTTGCCCTGCTTACTGCTTTCTGTATATGAGCGCTACAGAGGGCTTTATTATCCTCATTCAATGGCCACTTACTGAAGAAAACCAAAGAAGAAAGTGAAAATCATCTTCCATTTTTAATACTTTAGACTAACGTGGTGAGTCTTTGCTTTAACCAGTATTTATTTTAACCACAAATCTGGTAGCCACCCAGAGAGGGGAGGTTTACAGGAGGTGTGTGTCAGCCTTGCACTCACAAACCACACAACTGCATTATGTGGGGAATCACACACACACACAATGTTAATAGTGCTTCTACTAGGACAAAATGGCAGCAGAGAATGAAGCAGTGTTTCACACACTGTCACTCCTCCCCCTCTTCCCCCATCCAGCTGCTGTGGAACATGAGAACCCCCTGTACCCAGTACAGCACTCTGAGAGAGAGAATGGACAGTGGAAGATTAGAGAACAACTGCTGTGGGAGAGGGGGACATGTAGAGATAGAGGGCAGGTCTGCTTAACCACTTACCTGCCCTGCAGCTCAACACAACCACAGGATGGAGGACAGAGGGAAATGAAGGGGTGAGGTCTTCTCTGGTTACCTGCTCAGTCCTAACACTCTGTACCGTAAACATGGGTTCATTCTTATACATGACTGAAAAGAGGGCTGATTATAGGCTGAACTTTTTGATATTTCTTTATTTTTCAGGTCTGCAGGAAGTTTTGTGGAAAGGTTCAATTTAAATCCAAGTAAATATTCATTCTTTATTTATTATAATTGGAAACTTTATTCTCCACACTCTACATGTTGGATTGTATTCTTGCCGATATACACAGTTAGTACCAAATTACACAGTTCTTTTCAAGAAACTTCCAAGGAAATAATTCGCAAATTACAGACAAATAAAGTGCTACCTATTTTTTTCGACCTACACTATACAATACGATGGCTGAATTTCAAAACCAAAATGACCCTTATGACATCACTATGATATCATCAGGGTTATTTTCTCAGACTTGACAAAGCTCCTCTAGAGCCACAGAAGACATTATGCAATTGTTTTCACAGGCTGAGTGGTACTCTTAATGATGCGTAAACTGATCTGAATTTGTAAAATCAGTGGAGCGTCCCCTTTAAATCAGGAACTGTTTGATAAAAGAATAAGTGAATAAAAGATTACAAATCTGAGCAAGCATTTGATGCCATCTTTCAGTCTCTGTTACTTGGTGATTTGGATATATTTTGGTCAGTACCAGATGATCAATATCCCACTCTAAGTCTAACTCTGCAAGTTGTTCTTAATTATTATGTCTTTATTTGTTCAACGTTTTTTATTGGTTAAACATTTTATACAGTACAATAAAAACCAGATAAATAGCATTTACTGAATTAGACTGGATCCACCCAGCCACCATATTTGATTTAAGGAAGCCATACTCAAAGAGCTACTATTACATTACTGCTTACATTATGGACCTACTCAGTAGTCCAGAACTGCACTAGACCAGATATTCCACTACCTGAATGTCTTCATGCCCTGTGGCATTAGAAAATCCTTGTGAGTTACTCACTCAAACATACATCTAATACAAATCTTGTGTTTCAGGTCTCTAATCCCCTGTGATTCATTAGGTTTGGTGGGACAGGCCCACAGCTGCAAACTATAAGTAGCACATGATGTGACATTTGCCAAGGATTGATTGCTTTTACAGATTACCGCACAATTTATACAGTTTGACTAGTTGAAGTTGAGCAATTTAACACATTTGTACAAAAGTGGTTTCTCTTTGATGGAAACACTTTTATAAATCTAGCCACATCATTTATTTTGGTAGTACAAGACCAACTTTATAGTGACTCCAACAAGCACATTTACATCCTACCAAATGACGGTAAGGTGATGAAATCGCTGCCTGGATTATGTTCACTTTCTAAAAGCCAGGAAGTGTGATATTGTTGTACCACACAGAAGCCATAGTGAGGAGGTCACGGTGGCTGTTTGGATGTAACCAAAGACGAGGGTTCAGTTAAATGTTGTTTAAAAAAAATCAGTGTCCACAGTGCTGTGCTTCAAGTCAGAGTTCACTTCATCAAGATTTACCAAAGACCAGTCAACATTTTGCAGATAAGTTCAATATAAATATTTCCTGATTTTAATAAAACATGTATGTGTTGTTTACTACACTTATGCTTTATGATTTATGTATTGTTAATATATAGCACGGCTTACAGACAGTTAAATATGCAAAGTTGCTTTAAAGTGTATTCAGCAGCTGACATTAAGAAGCTCTATAGCGCCGCTTTGGGAACCTTTTTTTTTTCAATTGCTAACTAACATTTCTCAATACTGAGTGCACTTTATCAAAATGTGCCATAGTCCTTTAAAGTAGCTGTAATTAAACCTCTTCTTAAAAAGCCCACTCTTGATCCAGGGGTTTTATCAAACCCTTTCTCTCTAAGATACTTGAGAAAGCAGTCGTCAATCAGTTGTGTGACTTTCTACACAACAATAAGTTATTTGAGGATTTTCAGTCAGGATTTAGAGTGCATCATAGCACAGAGACAACACTGGTGAAAGTTACAAAGGACCTTCTGCTCTATATGAAAAGTGTCCTGAGATAACATCTGTTGTGATTTGATCTGGCACTATATAAATAAATCTGATTTGATTTGATATACTCCTTATTAGGACATACAACAGTGCCTATTTTCATTCTTTGATGACCTCCGCCTTCTCTTTGCTGTAATGGAATCAGGGTTAATGCTACATAAATAAATAAAAGAAACTTCTACAAAGACAATAGTGACACTAATAGTAATGCTACTTGTTGTTAGTGATTTTTATGGTCATTATATAATGAATGACAAAGTGTTACTGTTGTACAGGAGTTGATCCTGAGATGTGTATCAAGTGTTTTGGTTGCATTAGTGCATTCTGGATGTGAGATTGGGAACTGGGTTCTGTTCTGTTAAAGTTTTGAAAAAGTGAACTCGGTATGGAGAAATGTGAGTTAGAAGCAGTAAACATCTGTGAAGAGCGTTTGTAGAACTGCTCTTAGAAAACACTCCAAACTTCTAAAATTGATCATTATCAGGAAAAAGCCACAAAAACAAAGGTAAACTGGTTTTACTCATTGACATTCAAAGCTCTGTCCTACATGGAAAAAGCCATCGTTCTGACACACGCTTACAGGACAAAGCAAAGCAGAGGAAATACTATTTGACTGAGGTTTAGCTCCAAGGCCCTGCCTCAGAAATCATCACAGGTACCAGCTTACAGATCACCCCCTCTCTTTCTTCATCAAACACACACACACACACACACACACACACACACACACACACAGAAAATGAAACCAAATGAGCAACCATATCTGTGTCTCTAAGGCTTTTCTCTATGAGAGAAGATACTTGAGCACCAAGGACAACTGCTACTATCTCCTCAACACTTCAGTAAGATGAGTGGCTCCCTCTCTCACACACACATTTCAAGAGTCTGATATAAATATGCACACACACACACGCACACACAGAGTGAAAAAGCAGCTTTGACCTTGAAGCCGCCTGAGGAAGTGCTACCTGTGCTCATGGTCATCTGGCAGCTGGATAAGCAGAATCCCACACTCAATTTTGTGATCCATACATGTGTTGAATCAGAGAGAATCTGGCTCACACACAGAGCCATATTCATGCTGTGCAGCTCCCTCTAACTAATATTGGCTGTGCTACTGTATGCGGGCATGGGATTGTTCACACTTGCCATGTTTCAGTGGTGCAGAAAGCCTTCATTTTTCACCAGAGAGACGTGGTTGCTGCTACAATGCGAGGAGATACCGTTTATCTCACACACCCACACCCACACACTTCAGAGTGGGTGCATTGCAGAGAAGCAGAAATAATTGCATAAGACTGACTTCGACACCTCATTTACTTCAGTGGCTCAGATGAAAGGCAGGGGGACAGCTTGAGGATGTGTTTGTGTTGCTGTGCATGTGTCTTGGTGTGCATGTGTGTGTGTGAATCCTCAAGCACAAAAGCAGTTGTGTGTGTTTCCCTGCTCCACCCAACATGATAGGAAACTAAATCCAATAAGCCTGGCTTTTTTCAGAGTGTGTGTGTGTGTGTGTGCTTATGGCTTATGCATGTGTGTGTGTGTGTGTGTGAGTGAGTGTGTCCCTGCAGATCTGTATACACTATAAGCGTGAGAGCTCCAGCTCGGTCCAGACCACCCCTTGCCTCTGCTTCTGTTCCCTAACCTTACTGGGCCCATTTGTTCTGCTGTGAAAGCTATGATCCATTTAAGACTTACGTACGTGCATGCATGTGTGTGCGTCAGTATTCGTGTGTGTGTATATGTGTGTGTGTGCGGCATTTGCGGGTTTTTTTCTAGTTTTGGGCTTGCCATGTAACGTTATCCCCACCGTGTCCCTCAAGGCATCCCCAGAGGTCTCTGGCAGCAGACACAGAAAACAAGAAGGGGAGTATGGAGAGGTGAAATGTGAGGAGGAGAAGGAGGAGGGAGGGTGGGGGTCTGATAAAGTGCAGGTCCTCTAATGGCCACTAGATCCTGGCTCCAAATAATCTCCAACTATACTGAAGTTCCAGTTGCAGTTTCTCTCTTGAAATACATAGGGCAGATTTACTACATGAAAGTGTGAACTTGTGAATGCAGTGGTGGAAAAAGTGCTTGGATCCTTAAGCATCCTTAAGATCCTTAAGTAAAAATATCAATACAATAGCAGTCGGCCCCCCTGTTAAGAATAATCTTTTTTTATATGATTTTAAAGCAAATTTTTGATCCTTGATGGACATCCGCTCTCACTAATATGTCATGTTGACTCAAGAGGTATGTGTATAACACTTGGGTGTTCAGATTTGACTGAGTTATGACACTGAGAAGAAGGGGTGTGATTACTGACGCAAAGTGCATCAATTGAATTCAAAGGGTTAAGAGAAGTATGTTTTGAGGCCTATCATGAGGCGTTTTTCGGCTCGAAGGAACTTTCTCAGTTTATTTATTGTGTCTGCACTGCAAGAACTGGGACAATTGCAGTTCTTAGAACACCGTTTTGAGGGATTTTGTTAGCTCCTAACCCCCATCATAAGAGGACCTTGAGTGACATAAGTGTACGGTGATTGGTCGAACACGTGAGCCAATGCAGCTCTGGCATCCACCATTTTTAAAAACTGGTGTAAAACATTAGCCGTGTTAACAACAGCTCGTAATGATAGACTTAAAAAATGGACTACAGTTGTAGCTGTTGGTGTTGTTGTTGTTGTTGTATGTTGCACAGAAGTGACATTTCTATACCAACCGTTCCTGTTGGCGTCCTTCAAGGTATGTAGTTCTCGGGGGAGCTCCCCAGTGGGCAGTTCCTCTCAGGGAGTCCCCAGAACTGTTTGGTCCGTAAAAACCTGTTGACTTCAGAAAAATGGTAGACATGCAAAAGATAAGAGAGACCACCTAACTCAACCTTGGATGTGTGTTTAAATTTTTCAGCAGGAGCTGATTAAAAACCTATTTAACAGAGGAGAAGAAGCATCAACTGCTCTCCTCAAGCCTGGTCACAAAATGTACAGCATATTAAAGGTTAATATATTTAGCAGGAATCAGATCAAGCCTGACCTACACTATGCAGTAACCTTCAGCAGTACATTCAGCAGCAGCCTGCATCATACACACTTCTAAGGCTGGAATTGGCTCAGCACACACACATTGTCTGGAGGCAGTCGGAGCTACTGAGGTGTGTGTGTGTATTTGGGGATGGGGGGCTAAACAGTCACTGGATTGCTTTACAGGACCATGTGTTCCGAGCTCCTGTGTATAGCTGACATTTTGGCTATGCATACACATACGCACGGTGAGGGTAGGTCAAAAGTTCAGCTGAAACCTAATTAGCAATAAATTCTTTTTGCTGACATTCCAAAACGGCAGCAAACTTATTAAATCATGACAGACACCCACCTAGGCTGGGTTGCAGTGATGTCTGAGTGTGTGTATGTGTGTGTATTGACATGTTTTTAAAATATTCAGCAGTGACAGAAGTTATGTTAATTGACAACTTTCCAAAATGTTTCCAAACTTTGTAAGCACTGAGGGATCATTTGAAAAGCTGGAATGGTTTCACGAAATTAGACCAAACGTAAGAAAATGTCAGGAGAGTCAAAGTGTCCAACAAACAAAGCAACTGATGAATGATCAAGTGAGCAGCTTTAGGCAGAAGCAGCTGTTGAAGTGAACAGGCAGGCCACCCACAACATACTGAGGTCAATCCAGCCTGATGATGACTGTAGCATGAAAATGAGGAACCAATCACGAGTTGGAACAACCCTGCAGGCAGCCAATCATCACAAATGGATCAGCTCAGTGCCCAGAGCATGTAAGCCTCAGGGCCTCAGTGTATTCTACAGGAGGCAGAAAACTATCTGTGGAGGCCAGCAGAGACAAATCAGCAGCCTGTGTCCTCCTCCTGTCCTGCGCTGTCTGCAGGAAAGCCTGATTTATCATACACATACACCTGTTATCTTCACTGTAATGCATATTTACAATAAAATAAAATTCGATATCATACACAACACTGTATCTGGTAGTTAAATTGGCATTTAAATATATTTATTAATTCAGAGTAAGGCTACAGAGACTGCCAAATAAAAACATCAACCTTAACTTTACCTTTGGACAAACTTTGGCAAAATTTGGCAGCAACAAATAAATTTTTTCATTGATGGGAAAATTGTCTACTTCAAAGCATCTTTGATTAAATGAGTGGAGCAAGAACACTTCCTGGATTTGGACTGCATTTGGCTGGATGCTGACTTTGAACAGTACTTGAGCTATGACTGATGACGTTTCTGTCATGATGTGGACTCTTTGGTGGTTCCTGTTTTATTTTGAAGTTTGGTCTTGTCTCATGTTTCCAGTGTGTTCCTGCCCTCGTGTTTCTGCCCTTGAGTGTTTTCACCTGTTCCCTGTTACTCACCTGTGCCTGATTTCCCTCGTTAGCCTTTCCCTACTTATGCCTGTCCTTTTCCATTCTGTGCTGTCGGGTCATTGTCTGATGTCATGTGTTCAGTGTTGCCATGTTGGATGTGTCCTTCTCGTTCCGTGCTCCTTGAGTTTGCATGTTCCTGTGTTTGGACTTACCTGTGTTCACTGGCTTGTCTACCTGCCTGTACTAAAAGTAAGGGATAATAAACCTTTGAACAGCTTCCACCTCTGCGGATGTCTGAATTTCTTCTCCTTCTGTTCCTGAACATGTACCGTGACAGAATGATCCGACCAGAAATGGACCCAGTGGACATCGGGTGGGAGAATCTGTTGGACCTCCTGTCCGACCTGCACCTCCAGACCCTGTGGAGAATGAGTAAGAAGGACGTGTTCCAGGGGACTGCCCTGACTATGGCTCAGGAGAAGGTGGCCGCCGAACCATGGACAAGGGATATATTGTTCCCGAGGACCACAGACTTGTTCGTCTCTACTTTTCCAGAGCCCCAGCCTCCGCCTCCAGTGTCCCCCGAGCTGCAGCCTTCGCCTCTGGTTCCCGTTCTGCTGCCCAGGCGGCAGCCTCCGGTTCCCGTTCCGCTGCCACGGCCACATCACTCTTCAGTTTCTCCTGAGATGCGGTCGCCTCCTGAGCCCTGTCGTCGCTGCCACCGTCTTGCTCGCCCTCTGGAGCTCCTGTTCGGTCTTGTCTCATGTTTCCAGTGTGTCTCTGCCCTTGAGTGTTTTCACCTGTTCCCTGTTACTCACCTGTGCCTGATTTCCCTTGTTAGCCTTTCCCTACTTATGCCTGTCCTTTTCCTTTGTGCTCTGTCGGGTCATTGTCTGATGTCGTGTTCAGTGTTTCCATGTTGGATGTGTCCTGCGCTCCGTGCTCCTTGAGTTTATATGTTCCTGTGTTTGGACTTACCTGTGTTCACTGGCTTGCCTACCTGCCTGTACTAAAAGTAAGGGATAATAAACCTTTGAACGGCTTCCGCCTCCACATATGTCTGCATTTGGGTCCTTCTGCTCCTGAACATGTACTGTGACAGTTTCAGAAGTAGTACAGCTGAGGCTAATGGGAATTTCAATAGTTTTGCAGGTATTTGGTCACAAACCAAATACACATAGAGGCACAGAGCAATTTCTTCAACATTTTCTGTCACAGTGACAGATTACCATTAATTTCAGTGCAGCCCAAGACCTGAAATTGAAAAATGATTAAGTCTATAATATAGGGGTCGACCAATTATGAGTAATCAAGGAGTCCGATAACAGATATTTGGAAATTATATACTTTTGCAGTAAAAATTAAAATCAAACTTTAGAATAACACAAAACTTTGCTTAAATGCCTTTAAGCATATGTTTAATTCAATGCTACAAAAGAGAACTTGTCAACATTATCTTAAATTCATCAAAAAAGTGCAGGGAGCTCCCAGCAGCAGAAAGAGTGTTAAAAGAGGGCCTGCAGGCTGACATATGCTTTCAATTATTACAGCACAAATATGCTTCATTTATTACAACTAAACAGCTTTGGAAAGCCTTTAAGTTGGTTTCAATTATTTAACAGTTGTACAGAAACATGTGATAACAGGGAACCTGTCATTTAAAACTAGGCTACTTCATTACTAATAACTACTATAGGTCAATATGTACAATAGAAATGACTATTCAACTCTGATAACTGTACACTATCTATTCAGTCCACATATGGATCAACACAGGCCTTAAGTGCAGTTCCATTATGTCTAAAGTCTCTAACAACAATGTCCTGAGACTCACTACAAGACCGCTTCAAGACGTACTTCAGTAACATTAGCTAGTAGTGTGTTGAAAATGAGAGTATAACCAGCCATGGTAACTGACATGCAAGTAAAAAGATTATAGCCTATCAGCTTTATTGCCAGTCAGCTGGCTAAATTATGGATGAACAAATTAACTTGTTGACGTCTATCGCATTCAAGTTAGCTCTACAAGACTCAACGTTAGCATGGTGTTGAATAACACCCACGTCCATGTAGTTTGCTAGCTAACCTGTTTAGTAAAGGGCAACAAAGGCAACAGAGTTTCATTCACAACAGAGGCGAAAGCAAAGTTTGCTAAACGTTAGTTCGCTTCCACCATTTTACCAGTGATGTTGAAAGGTACACGTCCTGCGATGCGTTAAAATTCGAAAGTAAGCGAAGTAAACTCACCTATTTTTCCCTAATAATCGCTACATTGCGAACAACAAATCCATATTGAAATCATAGAAATAAACAAAAGAAACCTTGCTGGCAAAAAAAAAATAAAAATCTGCCGGTCACCATTTTCATCATCGATCTTGCGCCGATGAGATCCCGTGTGTTCATAGTCTCAATAATCGCGACATGCTACTTTCCCTGCAACAAGACCAATCCTCGCTCAAGTATTGGTAAATAAACTCACACAGCCACTGTATCATCAACTCTGATCGATGCTGTATTCACTCATGTCAATGATGCTTTACTGTCCAGGGGACGCGTCGTGTTGAAATAAACCAAACAAATGTAAAAAATATATATATATTTTCACCAGCCGCCATTTTTTTACTGTCTGTGTATATATCTCGCGCAAGACGAGATCCAGTTTTTTCCCAAATAATCACTGATTATTCAGTGAAAGGAAAATGTTTTAAAATGCAAAGAAATAGATCAAACATATTGCTGGCCAACAAACTATTGCAGGTATATTTTCTGCTTCTAAATCTACCTCTGATGCCCCCCTTCCTGCCTCAGCCACCAAAAGTACCTGTACTTTGCCTGTACCTACCTCTGCCTCTACTTCTACGGAGCCTCGCATTGTTTTGTGAATAAAGTTTTCAGATTTGAGATTTTATTTGTTTAATTTTCAGGTACATTTTCAACATAAATGAATAAAACCATAATTATAACCATATAACACGAGTTTAACACTACAATTTGTCAAAAAACACACATTTTATTGGGGACCCACTCAAATGACCACCTGTGGGTCGCAGGGACTCACTACACTGAAACCATCGTCTTCCTATAACATGTAACACCAACTCATATGGGCGAGTAATCTTACGCTTGCAATATGGTAGCCAACATAAGTTCCAGTTGCATTGGCACTAAAGTTACTCAAAGATATAGCTTTAGCAACAACTGCAACCTGACGATTCCTGATAATAACAGCATCCTTCCGGAGAGTTCGGCAAAACTTACAGCTTTTCTGGTCCACATGTGGCAGTTTGAGCTTGAATTAAATCTTCATATAGAAGAGGTCAGTCACTGCTGACTGCCCCCCCAATACACTCATCTGATGAGAGAGTGGAGATAGCTTTTTTTTCCAAAATTCAGTCTGCAAATCTGTAAATCACATGCTACAGTCAGGGTTCTCATTTTCAAAAGAGTCAAATCAGCTGAAGGCCTCTATCATAAGTATTATGTGCGTATCCAAAGTCCGATATGTCTTCTTCCTCTGTGCCACAGAGCTCCATCCAAAAACACATCAATGTTCCTTCATTATCATGAACACACACACTGTAGGTCTAGTTAATTATGACTCAGACCCACATTCACTGCCCTGCTGCCCCAAATACTCACTATGTGGATTAATCCACCACTGAAAATAGTCCCCACTCATGGAATTAAAGTCAATTAACCACAGCTGATAAAAATTGTCATTTCAGCTGACAAAATCAACAAGGTTCAAGGTTAATTTATTTTTCATTATACAACACAGAGTTGTACAACGAAATACAAGCTGTAGTCCCTTCATGCTACACACAAAAAAACTATTATTTATGTTGGAGTGCAGAGGATGACTTGAGGAGTCTAATGAGACTGACTAGCAGGCCCAGCAGCTTTACTCACATTCACTCTCAGCAGGATTCTTTTCACATCTGCTGTGGATACTGACAGTGGCTGGTCTTCTGGAGTAGACCTGACAACTGACTCTTTGTTGAGCATAAAATGTGTTAAGCTCATCTGGCAATGTGGCCTCACACATTATGGGGGCTTCTGCTTTTGTAGCCTGTGATGGTCTGCCTTGCTCACCATATATCTTTTGTGATGTTGGTGTTGAAGTCTCTCTCCAGTCTCTCCTGATGTCTCCGCTTTGCCTCCTTGATGCCAGCTTTCAGTCTCACTCTTGCGGTGCTGTATGCTTCCTTGTCACCTGACCGAAAGGCAGCTTTTTTGACTCTGGAAAGGGCCCTCACCTCTTCAATTTGGCTTTGTAGCTGCCAGAAATGTTTGTATTTATGGTCCAGGGCATTACTTCCCCTGATGGGGGTGTGGACATGCTGATGAAATTTAGGTAAAACAGTTTTTTAAACTGTGTTCTGCCAACACACGTTTATATCTCCACACAGGAGTATGAGTTTCTCTCTTACACAGACCAAGATGTCTTCTCTGACCATGTATCATTCATTATCAGCTCATTTTCTTTCTTTGACACATTAGAGATTGAAACTGGGGGAATCGGTTACAGAGCTGATAGGCCTCTAGTTTTTCTCGAGGCCAATAAACAATATGCTGCTCAATAATTCATTTGTTCTGCCGGAGCATGGATATCAAAGCAGAAGAGGTTGGATGAGACGTGCTGCCCAGCACCCTGCATCTGATACTCGAAGGATAGACCGAGGCTTGAGAAAGTCTGCATGGAAGCTGCGCTGCTTCCAGATCAGGAGACCATGTCCACAGTAAGAATAATAATTTAAAAAAATACTTTTATATTTAAAAAAAATATTTTTTCCTCTTACTTTGACCTTCTACATGGCATAAATACACTACACATAATTTTGTCTTATGACATCTCACATTACCCAGCTGTACTGTCTTGTTTGCCCAGGATCAGGATATCCCAGGTCAGATTTTGAGACTTTTCACCAGTTTGTCAAAATTCTAAATAAATTCAGGTTGAAACTTAATGGAATCATGATGGACAAGCTTTATAAAGCTACAATATATATTTTTCAGTCTGTCAAAACATCTCTACAAAACTACAAACATGTTTCATATGACCTCGACAAGACTGAGCTGCACAAACTCTCCATTATCATTGAGATTGCGATGACCTACTCCTGCAGATTCATCCTCCACAACATCAGGAGGATACTTCCGTTTCTCACCCAGGAGGCGGTGCAGGTTCTTGTCTAGGCTCCTGTCACCTCACGCCAAGACTACTGCAACTCGTTCCTGGCTGGTATGCCTGCATGTGCCATCTGACCTCAGCAGCTAATGCAGAATGCAGAAGCCCAGCTGGTCTTCAACCTACACAAGTTGTCTTCTTCCAAGGAGACAGTCTATTAATCGTCAATAAAGTGAGTTTTTACAGTCCAGACCCAGAATATCTTTATCTGAGAACATTTGAATCAGCTGTCAAAGTGTTGACTTTGACACTTTCTCAGAACATTTGGCTGCTCTTTCCAAGCCTATTGTCTTCACTGCCTCTAATCTTCTTTCCAGTTTCTTCTTGGAGTGTGTTCATCCATGCCATCCAGCTGTTAAAGTGAGGAAGGGGACAGTTCACAACTCCTAGCAGCACTCTCTGATCTGAGTGGATTTGGACATAAAAAGCAGAAGGGCTAATATTATTGAGCAGAGAAACGTGTTGAGTCTTAGCTGAAGTAGGCAGTGGATTCATTGCTCCATGACTCAATTTGCATCTTTGTGTAATCTAATGACATGAATAATGCATTCTGGGAGTCTTCTGAGTCTTCTGCCACACAAACACTACAGATATCAATTTAGGCATTGGAGCGCATACCTAAACAGATGTGAGTGACACAAACAGAGCAAGAACACACCCACTCATGTATTCCCTACGCTAATTTTAAAATACATTTCGCTCATTCTCTAACCCACTATATCAGTTTCTTCAACAGACAAACACACACACACACATTACACTCCAGCCGTGGGAATAGAAAGGCAGCATGAATATGAATGGAAGAGTATTAGCATGCTAACAACTACGGAGTCCCAGTGATGTCTGTCTAGCTAGTGTTCTAACAGTAGTTAGAAAACACCCTGCAGACCTGACTTATTTATAGGCTTTGACTCTCACACAACACACACACATAACCTACATGTACATGCTTGCACTGATAACCGCATGCGTCCTGACAACCTCAGGCACCTCACACTCCCAGCAAGCTGGGAATTCACCAGTTTACTCATCTTGCGGTGTGATTGTTGAGGATCTCTCTGGGTCAGTCTGCCACACAAAAAAATAATAATAATAATAATATTAGTAAAAAGATAAGTCTAAAATATATCAATAACTAGTTAATAACATGTTGCATGTAACAGTTTATTAGTGAGCCACTGAAATGTATCTGAGCTTCCTTGCAGAAGACAGAGCTCCATCTGGGGACACATTCTGTCACCAGATCAGCCAATTACATTCCAACATACGTCTCTACAACGTAACAGCAAAAAAATGTGAAATCATAATGACGTCAACACATGCACTGAGCTGCAGTCACACTGCATGCACCACAGAGCTGTTTGCTTTCCCAAAATTGCATAGCTACTGAACTAATGTCAGTCAACTTGCAAGCTAGCTAACTGAAGTTCACTTGTTAACTAGTGAACTTCTTACCTAATGAGCTACCTGTCAGTAGTTTGTTAGAGAATGGGGAATTCATTAAAACAGCTTGGTGCCATCAGATTACAAGGTGCACAAGATGAGCATGCCATCATTACTACTAAGCTACTAAGCATAAATCAGCATATTGTTGTGAGCTACTGTGAGTAGGCAGAATGTATTTGCAGATTGGAAGCTGGTGGGTAGACTGTGAGAGATCATGTCCTCGAGTAGAAACAGGTTGATAATGGCCTTTCTGATAATGGATAACATGTCTGCTAGCCAAAATAAGGTTATTTTATCCTTTTTCTCCAACCAGCAATCTGACAGAAGCAAGTAATGAGTGTGTTTGTGACTATTGGGCATCATATTATTTTACATCTCATATAGCTATCATTTTATTCCTTAAAGTAATTTTATTCATGACATTGTCAGATAGGGCTGGGCAATATATCAAATACGTTTGATATATTGGAATATTATTTAATGTGCGGTGGCTTCCAGCTCCGCAGCTCTGAACCCTATTCGTGAGACCTCCGGTTTAAGGCTATTTTAATTGACTTTAGCTTGACTCGTAGCTGCTAACTAGCTAGCTTTTCACAGTCTGGACCAGCTGTGTAGAGTACAAGAAAACACTGTAGTAAAACAGGGACTATTTTTCTTTTCTTCGGCAGCAAACACAACACACAGCCTTTCAGTAACTATTATGCTGCAACCTGAGCTTATTTACACACTTTATGGCTGACTAAAGTAACGGAACTACACAGCTCTATTGTCAGATAGGTGTATATTTTTCATGACTACATGTATATACTCAGACGTACTTCACAGTGTTCCACTGCAGGAACTGAACAACCTCTAACCTGGTGCTTCTCATAACCTGAACGTTACGAACCTTGTTATTCTTTGGTACAAGGTTCTTGTATTTCCAATGTAGCTTTTAAAAAGGCCACAGCGGAACCAACTACGTACTGTTTGGTAGGCGAGTGAAGTAAGTTAAACAGATGAAGAATAAATTCTTTGGCCAATTTTTTGGTGGCCCAAAGCAGCTTTTTAGTTTTGTTTCTAACTGCTGACTCCGGCTCCCTCTGAATTGGCTAAATGTTGACTGGTTATTCTAGTTGTCTAGAGAACACTGACTGGCTGGAGTCCCCAGATGAACACAGTGCTTGCACACTCTCTCTACATCATGGTATTTCTAAAAAAAAAAAAAAAAAAAAGAGTACAACCCCTAACTAAAGCAAGCAAGCAAGGCAGTATTTTAGAACTACATTCACAGATTTTGGATTAGAGGTACTGAAGAGTTCAGACTGAGAAACTGCAGCCAGCCTCCACAGTATGAGGTCTACAGAGTGTGCATGGCAATAGCATGCCTATTTTAGTCTTGAGTGTGAGTTCTGACTGTGCTGCTTGATGCAAAAGAGAAGCCTGCAGCCATAGCAGTCACAATGTGTTAAGGTGAGACAAGATGTATGGGGCCAACCGGAACTGGCTGGCAACTGACTGCGTGCAAGATGGATGGAGTGAGTGAGAAGCCAGGAGGAGAGGAAAAGAACAAGATACTGGGAGAGAACAAGATACTCTTCAGCCTGGTTCTTACTAAAAACCAATGTCTAAGCCAACCATGAGGCATTTAGAGCACATCTGAGGGTTCGAGATCCTCCTGGGTGTAAATTAGAGCCATCAACACAACTGTTATTAGTATTACTACTACCACATTGCTATTACTTTTATTTGTATTAACATTAATACTATTTCCACTACTGCTGCTTTACATCTGTATGTAGAACTGAACTGCGCTGTGCTACTGCATGTTCGTTTTCCTCATGCTCTCTCTCTCTCTATCTCTCCGTCCCTCGCTCCCTCCCTCCTCTCTCTCTCAACCCAACCGGTCGAGGCAGATGACCGCCCACCCAGAGCCTGGTTCTGCTCGAGGTTTCTCCCTGTTAAAAGGGAGTTTTTCCTTGCCACTGTTGCTTGTGCTTGCTCTTGGTGGGAATTGTTGGGTCTCTGTACACATAAGGAGTCGGTCTAGACCTGCTCTTTATGACAAAGTGCCCTGAGATAACGTTGTTATGATATGGTGCTATATAAATAAAACTGAATTGAATTGAATTGTTGGCTCTGCAGTAACGAGGGATTTTCCCAGTGGGATTGTGCCAAGGCTGAAGGCTTCAGACCAGGATTCTGCAGAGGAAACACCAGCAGAATCGGGCAGGTATTTATAGCACATATCGTTCGGAGAAAGCTCCTGTTTCTTGGTAATCGCCTGGGGGTGTACACACATAATAATAAAACATATATTCACAAAGATGCATATGTGCTGGCACACATTCATTTACACACAGCTGTTTTCTTTGAGGATAATTGAGCAGAAACATCTGGACAGGAACTTCACTGCAGGTTAAAAAAAAATCCTTAAAACATGGCAGGAACAGATTCCTTTCTTTGTTCTCAAACCTGTATAGTCTGGAAATATCTAAACCACAGCCACACACAATACAACTATATACCACATTGTACAACATATCAACACAAAGGCTTGAATTGGCTTGTCTGTAATCCTCAGTCGCTTAACCCCAAACACAAAAAACCCACCACACAATAAATTCCTGCTGTTTACCGTTCTCACACTC
The DNA here is from genome assembly GCA_002120245.1 of Maccullochella peelii. Taxonomy (NCBI): domain Eukaryota; kingdom Metazoa; phylum Chordata; class Actinopteri; order Centrarchiformes; family Percichthyidae; genus Maccullochella; species Maccullochella peelii. The sequence goes on along the minus strand of LKNJ01002966.1, from coordinate 88,367 downwards.
ATCTGAGCAGTCAGCCAGCAGGTTGGATGAGGAGCAAAAAGAAAATGAAGAACAGACAACAGGCAAACAGTGGCATCTGATAAGAGAGCCTCTTTTTGCTGCAGATAAATACTATTATACTATACTACTAAAACTGTTTAACGAATTGACCTGAGGAAAACTGTAGAGAACATTGCTTTAGAAGTAACCTCCTGAACCATGATGTTCTCTGTGTAACCTCTTATTTCAACCCTGCCAGATCCACCAGTGGGGTCCATCAGCACAAATGTAAACACAGCCAAGCACTGTTAAAACCCACAGAATGTTAGTTATAATTCTAGTCCAGATCCCAAAGATTCCAAAGAAAGAAAATGTGTCAGGCTAAAGGTTGGGGAATGTGAACAAACTGATGCACGAGACATCTATAATACTTCCATTTGTAATGGTGCAGCCATAACAAAAATGGCATCTTGGATTTGAATATTTATCTCAATGTCAGCAACACACAGGACACATATGTGATAATGTCAAACACAGAGGAGAAATGTGGACATGTGTAATATGGGACTTGGAGTTAAAAGTGCTGTAGCTTTGCAGTGTTAATAAACCATTTCTGGAAATACAGCAGATGTCATTTATAACTTCTAAAAGAGTCTGGTCAAAGCTAAGCTGTGTATAATGGGGTTGTGATAATGGATCCATCAGTGTGTCCAGCAGGGCTGAAGATGTTAAGGAAATCAAATTAAGCCAAGCCCATTTTCAAAGCTACATTACAGTACAACCATTTGGCAGACACTTTTATCCAAGGTGGCTTCAGGCCTTTACACACCGGAGGCGTTTTTTTCGTACGATTAATTCGCATGTCAGTATATTTTTTCAAACTGTTGTTTTTGTCACGAGTACTTTCACACAGAAAGCGAATTATTACGCAGCTAAAAAGCAACGTAATTTTTTTTCAAACGAGGTGGATTCTTCTGAGCTTTCACATGGCAAATAAAGGCATCAACCAATGACGTTGTGCGGACCTGTTGGTTGTTTGTGTTTCTCATCACCCTGTATTACATGACAAAGGACACTAAAATGATAAAGACTGAACTTAAGGACAATGTGTGGAGCAGTACCGCCAGATGCAGGATAGTGAGTACATTATGTAGTTTACTTTTGGATGTAGTAGAGTAAATATTTCACATTTTTGTGTTGTTACGTCCCCGGTTTGTAAAGAACTAGGCTACATTTTTTCCCTACATACAAATGGACCATGCTAAATATTGGTGCATTCATGTCACATGTAAGTTCTTTTCCTGTAACAATTCATGTCAACAACTATTCATTACTTACTACAAGGAACCCAGATTTTTCTGAAAGCTCTAAACTTGCATGCAAAAGTATAAGAACATGGAGGCTCACATCTGCCAAATTCCATATTTCATGGCACTAAAACCCAAATTAAATGATGATCATTTATATCATGTACACTTGTTTTTACCTCTACACTACCAATTCTGCCTATCATACTGCAACACATACACATGTGAGTCAACATTTTCAACCATGAAAACTATAAAGAGTAAACAGCTCCCCAATGCACATCTTAAATGTCTCACAAGGATTACAACAACAAACTACAAATATAACATGAAGAAAGTCGAGGAAATGCATGCATGTATTAAGGTAAGCCTGTTTTTAATTAGAATTGTGTTGGCTGCATTACATATTGTATGTTGTGGGATGACAAATTTAGTAGGCAGATATGCTTAATGCTTCGTGTTTTGTGGTAAAAATGGCTCTTCTATTCTCTTTGTCCTGCCAGTGTAGCTCTAATGGAAAAAATAGTGAAGATCACTGAAGTAGATGAATACTTATGAACCAGTGAGGCCATAATTTGTCTGTTCATCTATCATGGTTTCACAAATCACGACCATAGTCTTCCTCCAGGGGAGACTTTGGGAACTGGGGACTGAGAGCACTTAAGGAAGGAGGAGAGTGAATGGAAAACAAGCTGAAGAGCATCTGCATGGATGAATGGCAGAGGAGTGGATGATAGAGCTCTGAGCCAAATAACTCATTAGAGGAAATGTTCCTGTGCAGTTTTGACCTTTGCTTTGTTAAACTGCTTACAGCTACTATAAACATATGGCCTATCCATCCATAGCTCATCACTTATTAATTTGTATTTTTTATACAGCACAAGCAAGTGAGTTAAAATGTAGATGGTTTAATAATGAATCCCTCTCTGGATGCCTCATTAAGCACAGACTGTTAAGCATTAGCAACTGGTAAGAGCTCCATGGGTCAATCTTTTTTGCAGTTAAAGCACTAAAATCCAGCCATGCCAAAGAATGAGCCCAAGGAAGAATTCTAAAGCTGTTTCTGGTTTCATTTTGAAGGACTGCTTTTGCTCATTGTGTTTTGCTTTACTTCCTGTCTTTACTCACCTGTTCTTCATGAGTCCATTTGTATCTATAGCTCAGGTTCTCATTTGTCTTGTTGCCAGATTGTCTTTGATTTTTTGTTGAGCTTTCCAACGTACATTCATGTTTGATCTTGTTTCGTGTTTTGACCTTTTGCCTGTTTTTGACCTCTGCCTTTGCTTGCTCCATGTCTGCATCTTTGCCTGTACTCAGAATGAATTTGATTCACCTGTGAGTTTTGAAGTAAAGACTTTACCCTTGGAACTTGCTATTGTTTGCTGTGTGGTCTCTGCGCATGGGTCTCTGCCCGGGACCGTTACATAGAGTTGCAACTAATGATTGTTTTCATTATCAATTAATCTTCTGATTATTTCCTCAATTAATCAAATTGTCTATAAAATGTCAGAACAGTCAAAAAAGCCTATCACAATTTCCTAAAGCCCAATGTGAGGTCTTCAAATTGTGTGTCCGATCATGTCCAAAACCTGAAGGTTTTCAGTGTACTAGCACATAAGAAAACAAAAGCAGCAAATCCTCACATTGAGAAGTTGGAACTAGAGTGTTTGATATTTTTGCTTCACAATTATACAACTAACGATCCAAATAATTGCCAAATCATTTTATGTCGATTGACTAATCGATCAATCGACTAACCATTTGAGCTCTAAAGCAGTATTTTGCTCTTTCTACAGCTGTTACATGAATGTGAATTCTGGTTACTTCATTTCAGGAAAAAAACATTCTAAATCCACCAGGGACCCAAACAAGTGGGGCGTAGGGCCCCACTACCACTGGGAACCTCCAAAACAAGCAAATTACAAATGTAAAGTCCATTTATATTGGCTAAGCTTATATTGATTAATGGGAGCTAAGAGTTTATTTTGTTAGTGCCTGTGTGAAACACTCAAAATACTACACTTGATAGTCAACTGCCATAACCTATGTGTACGCAAAGACGAGTGGCTACGACACAAATGTGTTTGCTGGCTGCTGCAGGTTAATTGAAATTAAACTGATTTTGACATTTCGCAGTTAAATGTTGGTGTGACCAAGCCTTTGTAGCAACTTCACGCCATAACTGTCATGCTCTGATTGAAAACAATGGCCGTCTGGTATGGACACAGTAAATCAAGTGTAATCCTGTTTAGCCAGGCTTGTGCTGGCTCATACGATGCCCGTAGACAGTGGAATTCCTCCTCCTCGTCTCACGTCTGTGGTACTTTCCATCCTAGTCTGAATATCTGCAACCACACACTATCCCATCCCATTACTTTGATTTTATTTTTTGCTTTTAACTTTAGTCACCCTCCCCCCACTCCACTTCCCCCCTGCCCTTGCTAGAGTGAGCTCAGGGTTCAGGTCTAAAACTTATTAGTTCCGGCACTTATAATCTGTTACAAACAAACAGGCAAACATCCAAGATTAATGGCAGTTCAGTGGCTGAGAAAAAGACTGGCTGAGATTTAGGGCTACCGCACAGCTTCACACTTTCATGCACTTTCCCAGAGGACACACACATACACACACTTAAGTGTGGGAGGGACTAACTGACCATTATTTTACCTCTGTCTCTATCAGTGGTTGAGCTTGTCCATCAGTCTTTTCCTTCTCTGCTATCTACGGCTATAAATGGAGGTTGGGGTGGTGGGGTGGGGTGGGGGGTTGCCATGGCAGCGGATGCCAGGGACCCTTCTGGCCAGTGGCCAGTGCCTATCATTCCAACATCCAAACACTACCCCTCTTGCCAACTGCAATAACAGTCAGTAACAAACAAAGGCTGACTGGATCCCCCCTAGTTTACCATGTTAACGGTTTAGCAATGACATCATCATTCCACATCCAGTTCTCATGAGTCAACAGCAGTCTGAACAGTGAGTGCGTGTGTGTGTGTGTGTGTGTGTGTGTGTGTGTGTGTGTGTGTGTGATCACATTGGTGCTTCTTTGTCTGTGAGAACCAGTTTGAAATTCAGCCCTTCGGAGTCTGAGTTTCAGTTGAGCACATTTAATCTGCACTTCTGGTTTAGAGTTAGAACTAGATTTAGGTCTGACATTAGAATCAAGATTACATTTCACTTCAAGTGGAGGTTTAACAAATCTTACAAAAGTACTGAGCCCCCAGATTTGAGAAAGATAAGTTCTTATCTTGTGCAAAATATGTTTTTATCCTTTGCACTTAATTATTCTTTTAATAAGAATTATACATGAAAAGCTTAATCGTAAACACAAATTATTAACTTGTGCACACAAGTTATAGATCTTGTGTGGATGATTATTTCTTTGTGCACAAGATATGGAACTAATATCTAAACGTTGTTCAGGATGCTAACCAACTTGGACAGCATCCTCTTCTCCCTCACTGCCTCCAGAGAGTCCAGCTCAAGTCCTCCTCCAATCACTGAGCCGGCCTTTCTAGCTAGCTTGGTGAGCTTGTTAGCGTCTCTCGCCCTCAGGATATGTCCCCAGCACAAGGCACCATAAAAGATACCACTGGCCACAAAAGACTGGTAGTACATCTGCAGCATCTTGTTGCAGACATTGAATCCTCTGAGCCTCCGCAGGAAGTAGAGCCAACTCTGGTCCTTCTTGTAGAGGACCCCTGTGTTCCCAGCCTCACTTCCTGTGCAGCCATGTCTCAATGAAACACATTACACTGCACTCTCAATATTCCTCCTCACCAGGGCCGTTAGCTCATCCATCTTATTAGCCAAAGATCTCACATTCCCGATGATGATGGAATGGAGATATGGCTTGTATTTCCTTTTCTTTCCCTGTCGCTTAAACCCCGCTCTGCAGCCACAGGACTTACTCCTGATTTCACTCGGGATCTCCAGCTTCTCCCCAGATACCTTAGTCGATCTTAGGGCTAGGAGTGGCTCCCTGGTGTAAACAAAGGAGCTCGTCTCTCCGCAGCAGGCACTCATGTAGCTGAGTCCCAAACTGTCCCAAACACCAGGAGCACAAGAAGAACTTGCAGAAACGTTGCAGAGTGCATTATGGTGGTTATGTGCTGCTTGCTAAACTAAACAAACAGACCTACACCTAAAATAAATGACAATAATAAACAAAAGTAGAGGATTGGATGTGTGCTGCGCTTGACGGGCTGCCACCTGGGACAGCACCGGAAGTGTTAAGTATAGAACATCAAACTGCAATGATAAGCAACTGCCATTTCTAACTTTATTCAGATAATACTGCTAAAGCATATTCCATCCAGCAGCTTTGAATCAGGCAGCAGGGACTGAAGGAAACTGTTTACTCACGTTCACATTTTTTCTGGCATTTGTTGCTGTTTAACACTGAATCTGTGGCTAACAGCTACATGTTAATCCATGCAAACTGAGTTGATCCTGTTTCCCTATTGAATTCATGGAGGCAGCTCTGTGTTCAAACGGTCATATCAATATTTTGGCATATTTACTACAAATCCCACTGACTTCCAGCCTACCTATGTATAGACTTGATACTTCCTTGAGATAGTAAAGTCATTGTGGGGGAAATCATTTGTAGTTATAGAGATGATTTTCATAGTGTTGTCAAATGAACTAAAAACAATTGCTGCCTGAAGGCACAGGGGACACATTCAAAAATTAAACACTGCAGTGTGGTGTGGAAAATGCTCAGCAGTAATGCAAACTTTAATCACTCACTTTCATAATTCCCTCATGTAAAAAGACAAAAACCTGAATTTACCAAACTAATACAGCATACATAACTTTAAATGCTTAATATAAATCTTCCAGGTTTCCAAAATGTAGCCTGAACCATTCAATATCGTTGGTAATATACATTACAGTCTGTCCTTTATAAGCCCCATTATGACTAAAACAGATTTCCTGTGGCTGGCTTTCAGAGCGGGACTCAGCTCTCTAACCACAGCACCTCAAAAAGGTATCTTAAACCTGGGAAGACATTTACCAGGTGACTCTATTACATCAGGCTTGATGAAAAACATGGAGCTATCGTGTTTGTGGTATTGACACCTTCTAACTGTCTTGTTGAGGCTGAGTCAGAACACAGGCCTGCAGGGTACATCAGCACATCAGGCTTGGGCATGAGGTTTTGCATAGCTCGGTCAGTGTGGCCCTCCACTCAGGGCCAGATGGTGATTCCGTTTCTAAATCATATAGTGCTGACAGGATTGGAGTGCTCTCATAATGTAATGGACACCCCACTTATGTAAACCTTGTTAGAGCTGCTATTGCTGGCCTTTGTCTCAGTAGGAACACACATTTGTACTTTGCTATTTCAACCAAAATGCGATAAATGTAAAGTTCCAGTGCTCTTCAGCTTGACCTGCTCATTAACCACAGCATGGTTTTATGCTTCACTGATGTCCCTTTATTACACATATCGAGGTAACCCCCACCAGTAAAGCAATGACCAAAATTCAATGTAAAAATAATGCCACTGCACAGCATAATCTGAGTACACTCTCTGAAAGAAGGGTTCCAGAGGGGGTTCTCCCCAAAGAGACGGGTTATCTGAGAAACCATTTTCTACTGGCAAGCTTCTGGAAAGGTTTATCAAAAACTTACTGGATGTAAAGAACCAAATTTGTATGAATGAATGAATTTGCTTTATAACTTTGGAGGGTGAAAACATACAAAAAAATTTTTTGTGTATTTCTTGGCTTAGACATTATAAGGAAATGTTAGCTGTAATTTCACAAGAGCTTTCCTCCTATCCACATTAAATCAACATTGATCCATATTGAGGTATTGGAATCGGTGAGAGAAAAAGTTGTATCAATAAATCCCTACTATTGTGGGCTGTTGTAACTTAATGCCCTAAACACAGGGATAACTAGAAATTGCAGGCAGTAATAATGGAAACATATGAAACAGAACTAACGTCCTATGAATACGTTCAAAAACAAACCAAAGGAAAAGCAAAGGGCTTAAATTAGACCTCTATACAAGTCTTCTATAATACACTTCTAGCACACTAGGTATGTTTGCTGTAGCCCTTTTATTTGCAAAGAGAGATAAATGGCAATTTTTGGAACCACATATGCAGATGCAACAGGACAACAGAACTAAGCCTCAAAAACCATGCTGGCTCCGCCCACCACTACTCAAGACACAAAAGGCAGCATGACATGGGAAGTCAAGAAATATTCAACTTTATACAAATATCCTCTGAAGCTTAACAGAACCACATAGTTGTTTCTACTCTACTCAACTACACAAGAAGTATGTCAAAGTAAATGGAGGAAAAGTTAGGAGTTGTAGGTGGAATCCTCAATTAGATTCCCAGTTCTTCCAGAACCTGTAGAACCACTTTAGAAATGCACCAATCCAATCCAATGGATCCTTATCGCCGCAATACTGACTTGATTAAGAGGATTGGCTATCAGCCAGATGAAACCCAGGTTGCCGACCTAACTTTTAGTGCTACAGCATCCCTGGTACATATCATTGCCTTATTCATCAATAAGGGATCCTCCTTGGTTGGTCCTGAGTTTAGGTATCGTAATCGGTATTGGAAGAGAAAAAGTCAAATCAATGCAACTCTACTTAACACTACATGACACAAAGCAGTACAAAGATTATTATGGGGACAAACTGAATAACCTAAAAGTGGTCTGCTTTGCATTTAAATTTTTTAGTTCAACAATATTGGTATCACCATTTAATGGAGTGAATTTATCTTTATGCTGATAGAATCATATCCATACTAATGCAATTACATATGGTTTTCTAAAAGTCTGCCATCTATACTAAAACACTAGCATGAAACAAGAACAATAAGAAAAGTGCATTTTCAAATGTATCTGTGCAGACAAGTCCTTCTGTGAATTTCATTACCAAAAAAATAAAGTGAAAAACACAGATGTGTGAAAAGGACAGGCCAGTATGCTCCTGCAGACACTGGTAATGATCCTAACTGCAGCCTGCAGGCCTCTGAAGAAAAGATGACCTGTGGTGCGCAGACAGCAGTGAATGATGAAAGTGCGAGGAAGTAAGTCAAGGTAAAGAGTTGTTCTCGACTTGTGCTTAATATGCACAGCCACACTCCTGGCTGTGGCATGGCAGCAGAGTGTTGATTCAGATCAAAGTGCGCTGCTGAGCTCAATTCAGTCACTTATTCACAACTGCAGAGCTTGCATCCTAATAGCCTCTGTGCCCTGATCTCTGCTGAAGGATGAAAACTTCTTTAGTTTCAGCTCAATGTAGTTGGCCTTGAGTGTAGTGAAGCTCATATTTCACATCCACTCCACCTGCTCTGTTTGGTCTTTTTGTTTTGACAGTCACTTTCAGTTGCTCTCAGTGATACACTGCTGCTGTACTGCTTGTCTGCAAGCTAAGGCTAACTTCACACTATGTGATATTGCTTTTTCTTTTTCAAAATGTCAGTGTTTCTGACATGAAAGTCAATGGGGAGCGACCGCAAGGAGACTGGATAGGTTGCATTAGAAAGATGCTGTGCCTAGCATGTCTTCAGGCAGAGTGACTGCAGTTTATAGAAACAAAAGGATGTCAGCTGTTTCTATAGACAGCTAGCCATATCAAAGAGCAGGTGAGCTTTTACAGGAGACTGATCACCAACCTTTCCCTCTGCAACTGGATACTGAACTTCCTAACCAACAGACCCCAGTATGTTAGATTAGACAACCACACCTCCTCAACCCTCACCCTGAACACCGGCGTCATACATGATACGAATACCATTATCAAGTTTGCAGACTACATAACGGTGGTTGGCGTCACCAACAACAATGATGAGTTATCGGCCTACAGGAAGGAAGTCCAGCACCTGCCGGCTCAGTGCACCGACACCCCAGGCACAGGAACAGCTTCTTCCCCTCAGCTGTCACCTTGCTGAACTCTGCACCTTGGTGATAGTCCTCCACCCCTGGAGACCCCCTACCCCCCAGATAACCAGCAGAGCAGAAAACCATCCATCTTACTAAAATATGATAAAGTATACAGAGGAAATTAGAAATAAAAGCCTGTCTTTACTAAAATAGAGGACAGTAAATAGTGGGCAGGGACCAATAAAGTCCCTAATAAAATGACTATATCTCAATGTGTAGTTAGGACCTGCTTTACACTGAAGTAAAGTCATTGAAATGCTGTTGAAACAGTGGTTAAATGAAATGAAGACATTTGAAGAACTTTAGCCAAGTTTTAACCTAGATGTCTAGATGTAGTTTGACCTGCAAATTACAGAATCAAATCTTCATTAGCTCATACTCAATAGTGGCTTTCAGACAATATGGAATTGTGTGGGCGCAGAGGATTCGGGACAAACAAGGTCAAACTGTTTGTATGCACCTCTGCCATACACAAAGCAGAACATTAACAACACTCTTCAGTAGAACAAAAGCAGAGTAGTATGTCTCAAGGCTTGACTAGCCAACAGCTACTCTGACACATGATGGACAGGTGTTACTAGCTGTACGCTGACACATGTCACATAGTTTTACTCCGCACCCACACACAGAAACAAGGCTAAATTCAGTTTGCATGTCCAGTCCAGTCAGCCTCTCAGGGTTAAATATTCACACCACATACCTCAGAGGACTGAGCCCAACAATCAGTGCAGCGCTCAGTCAGCCTCACACCGGTCTGCAGGCCTTCCTATCATACACAGCCTGCACTGCAAGATAAACACTTTGCAGAGGGCCAGTTTAACCCACAGTTGATGAGGTTTACTGTTTAACTTTGCTGCTTTTTTCCATTAAAATACTGACATTCCTGTTGTTCATATCACAGCAACTTGCATACCAATCTCAAAGCCAATTTGAGATAAAATGATACAGATAACAGCCCTGAGCAGATTTCAACAATGTTTTATAGCATCTTGAGACTGACTATTTTCTCTCATATGAAGTTCATTGTTGGGGGCTGCACAGAGACCACCTGGACACATACTACCAATGCAGACAGATAGGCATTCAGAGTAGAGAACGGCTTATCGTTTGTATCAACATCTTGAATTGAAAGAGTGCAATTTTCAAATCACAAGAGCTGGAATATTAATTATAATTGGCACCTCTAATGTCCTAACAAGCTGTATGTGGTGAAAGTTTTAGTTGCTGGCAAATGCACTCAACTGTAGCTAATTAAAGCTAATTCTGTGAGTTGGCAACAACAACAACACAACTCTTTGCTCTTGTCTGGATAATATGCTCTCTGAATGCTAGTTTTAACTATGCCTATGATGGTTTACTCAACGAAAAAAACCTCTGTGTCATTATGAAAATGTGGTTTTGTCATTCAAAAAATCCAAGAGAGTCTTTCTCTAGAGGCAGCCATCTGAAGCACAGCATATTGATGGATTGTTGAGAAGTCTGACGTCAGGCCAGTGGTGGAGAGCAGACTCCTCTCACCAGCACTTAATCTTTAGTACCGTTGTCTTACTATTAGAGTCTCAAAAAGTTTCAAATTATTCACTGGCAATCGGTCAGAGGTTGATGCATAGAGTTTATTCCTCAAAACAAGGACAAACCCGAGCTGGTCTCTGGAAACCAACTGAAGAAAAACTGCTGATACACACTCTTTTAAAGGCTAGCAAAGTCTGCCTCTTTTGGGTGGAGTAAAACAATCTCTCCACCTATTTTCTTAAAAACATCCAATCATATCGTCAAACATAATGGTATACTTTAATATGTAATTGTGTCATCTGCTCAGCCCCCCTCCCCTGTTCTCGTTTTCTGCTGACAGGTTATTTCTTGAAAAAGGTTGGGGCTCTCCAAGCTAAGGCCTATTCTCGCCTATCTCATACACCAGTAGCTTTGGTAATCCCCGCTCATGAGGCATCTCCACACATGCTACCTGACTCCAATATAATCTGGCTTTCTCAGACTGTATTTTTAAAAAACCATTGCCTCATCTTGAAACTAAACCTTTGTGGTGTTACTGATGTTACATTAGATCTTTCACATAGTCTCCTTTAGCTTTTATAGTGTTACTGATGTTACATTAGATCTTTCACTCAGTCTCCTTCAATCCTGTCGTCTTGTTCTAGTCTCACACACACAGTATATGGAGTACACGCATTACTATCTCTTATTTACTACTATTTATACCTACAACTAATATATATTGAGTACTTATAATATCATATTATGTTGTAACTATTATGTTGTAATATCAATACTCCATACTGGAGGATTACCACAACAATATCATAGTTCTCTGAACTCTGAAACTTCAGGATATCGGAATTTGGGACAGTGCAGTAGCTTGTCCTGTCAGTCTGTGAAGCTAACATCAGAAAACACTAATGTGCTTGAAGCACCTGTGCTTGACTAAGGCAATGAGAAATGACATATATTATCATTTAACTTAGCTTTTTTACTTAGTCTGGTGTGATTAACCAGCAGTTTGCCATTACAAACATAAGCAGGCGAATATGTAGCTGTTATCAATACATATAATACCACTTTTGAATGTATGAGTTTAATGTTGAGTTTTCTCTGACTGGTTTGAAAAAAAGGAACCCAGAGTTTGAATTTATACAAAATAATCCCAAGTAATTCGCGATATGTGTTAGAAAAATGACTGTGAGGAGAAAATGCATACATAAAAGTAATAACTCTTACTCTTGGTTAAAACTTTAAAATTGTCTATCACACTGCTTGCATCATGGAACAGGAAACAGTATGCCTGAAACCAAATTCCTCTCACTTGGAAAAAAAAGTGTCTCCGCTCTGCATAATTCATGGCTCTGGTACTAATACATTCATGTTTGGTGGCTTAGTGGAGCATTTTTGAGACAGAGGCCAGCCCAGCCAGCCATCCTGTCTGTCTGTCAGCCCTGCTCTCCTGCTCTTCTGGGAGCCTCTCAGTTGCTAAGCGGCTGTTTTAACATCAACGACAAGCTGGGGAGCCGGGACACACTGCAGCACTATTTCAATATTCATGCAGCACTGAGTGAACTGACATTTACAATGTGACGAAACATAAAAGCAGTGCGAAGTGACGCTCGCACTCTTGGGTTGCACACACACTGATACACAGCAGAACAAACACACAGTGCCCTGCCCTCATTTCTAATTCCTCACACACATTTCACAAACAGCAATTTCTTCAATTTCATATAGTGAAAATCTCATTGGGTACAGGTCCATATCAGAGGCTTATGGAGGTCAGAGGTCGTGGCTCCTCCTTATCACACAGCCACTGGCCAGGCCTCCTTTGGCACACCGTGAAGCTCTAGAATGGATTAGAAACAGCTTCTATGAAATGAGGTGACCCATCACTAGCTGTTTGCTACAATTGGGGACCAATTTTTCACGTTTCTTAAATATCTCATTTATATGCTCGGCCCCACTTCCTCCAGCAGCCCTAATCTGTCACCATCAGCCAGGAGGCAGCAGTAGTTCCTCTATTAGTCATCTGCTGGCTGGCCCTCCTGCTGTTAGACCTGATCTTCCCTGTTTTACTCTCTCTCTCTGCCTCTCCTGACAGTTCTGCTGGACAGCGAGGCATCACACCAGGGTGAGAGAGCACCTCATGCACAGCGACACAGAGGGAGGAGAGTCAACAGGATAGAGTGAGTGTGGGGGAGACTGCCAGAAGGAATGAAGGAGGGAGATAAGAGAAGAGGCAGAGCAAGATAGCGAGGACATAAGCAGGGTTCTCCCTGCCTATCTAAAGCTGAAGTGTTTATTTTGACTGACTAAAAATAATTGACTGACTGAAATAAACAACTTTGAGCAAAAGTAGCACCAGACAGAAATTTTATTAGTGTTTTTAATTAGTGCCTCACTTCATAAAATTAGTGTAATTAACAGACCAAAATGTATCCATAGAATGGAGTATTATACTGTCAAGTATTGAAAGCTGACATCAAATGTCTGTTCAGATTCATAATCTTGTTTTCTTATTCTTTAATTAGCTAGTTCCTAAATTTAAATTTGGCCAATTCAATTAACTTTTAAACCTCTGGTTCACAGAATAACATGAAATCATGAGTATCGTCTTGTTTCCTTGTTCTTTGATCAGATATCTAAAATATTCTAATATTCCTCAAACAAAGGTATTGAACACAAGAATCATTCTGCTGTAAACAGAGAAACTCAGGTATGGTAGTAATCATGATGGCACTGGTATCGGAAAACGTCAAACCATACCCAAAAAACAATATATTCACAGCATCCTTTGCAATAAAACAGTCTATTTAAGCTGAAAATGCACTGCTCACTCTTGTGTCACATAATGACCTGTGGGCTCTGAGTTTGAGTTCCCCTTGAGCTGAAGTGTTTTATTGTCACTCCCTAACCTCTGCTGAGCTGAACTTGTTGAGAGTGACGAGATTTGAGCCTACATACCAAATATGAAGTCACATTCCATGCATACACTAACATAGTCTAATGATTATTGTCATTAGCTATTAATCCACAGATTTGATTTGATTTTTTTATGAATTGCTTTGTCTATAAAATGGTACTGACAAATTGGTACTAAATTTCAATGAGCATTACAAACAATACGCAGCCCTGGTCAACACTTCCTGTACCTGTTTTTCAGCCCGTCTCAGTGGAAATGATGCCTCAGACTTCATGTACTTACATAAGACTTCGTCCTTGTCAGGAAACTATGAGTTCAAAGTTAACTATACACCATATTCACACGATGGCCATTTTCCTCTGACGTCACACTCAGGGTGGGAACGGGTGTGAAGCTTGCACTGTCAAGTAGCTTAAATCCTGTGGAAGAACAGCAAGATGGTCAAAAAACTTGACCGTTGAACATTAACACTATCAAATGGTACGTTAATGTTAGCTAGGAAGTGGTTGAATGCTAACGTTAGCTGTTGTCTAACGGAAATGATAACGATTTGTCAGATTCCCTACATTTATACGACTTGCAACCTGGAACACAGAAATATGACATTATCTTTTCGATTACAGTATTTGAGTTTCCCACCCTGAGCGTGACGTCAGAGAAAAATGGCCACCGTGTGAATATGGTGTATTAACAGAGCTGTGGAACTGTTTGGCCAACAAGCTACACTTTAGGCCAATTCTGCAAATCATAATTTCAATGGGTAGACTATTTGTAGTGATACACTCTAAATTGAGTCTTAAACTCATCACAGGTTTATCAGTATCCTCCCTCCTCTTCCAGTGACTCAGACTCACTTACCCTGTGATAGCCAGCAGCTTCAGCCATCACGTTAGCTAGACGTGACAGCCTAAATCTTCAAATCCAATCTCCAAATCAAAGCTTCCTCCAGAGATGGTAGCCTAGACCAGTTGTTACTCTGCTGGGACTGTGGAGTGGAATGCAGCCAATAAAAGCTTCCAAACAGACTTCCATTTCTATTATCTACATATGTTCTTCACTTTGCTGTATAAACCAATGTTATTCCACAAGAATCTCTGCTAAGAAATTGCCAATTTATCCAATTCAAAAACTCCCACTCTTGCTCTAATATCTTCTTCTCTTCCTCCTGAATGTGGACCCCAAGCCTCAGACCAGCCATCACAGCTGCCACCCCCCCATCCTAACACACACACCAGACACACTATTAGCAAGGTTCTAACCCACAGCTGCAGATCAGCCCGCTAAATCAAATCAGAATGTGTCATATGGCTTTGTCATCTAGACTTCCATGACTACCATGCCTTCAGTGGATGTGGGCCATCAGAGTCAGTTAGAGGCAGCATGCTGGGACACATACTGTGATCAGATCACATATGTGCCTGCTGGTATATTGTGTGTAAACTAGCAGGAGGGGGGATGTCAACAGAAATATACAAAGCATCTAAAAAGAATGAGGACCGTTTCAGTCCTCTGTGGATGCTGTCATTAGGATGAACTGTACTACTGTTGAGCAACAGAGGTGTTGGATCAATTCTGTTAGTTTGGTAGTGTTCTCCTGTATGACTTTTCATGTCATCACTCTCTGTGGAATGTTAGTCGCTTCAATTTGCTCCAAAAGTTACAACTAGAAGTGATGATAACACATACGTGAAACCAAAGCTATGAGAGTAATGTGGAAGCAATGAGGGCAGCAACATGCAAGCGCCACCAAAGAATAAGACTGAGTACAAGCACAAGTAAACTGGACAATCAACCATCTGCAAATCTTAGACAAAATATGAAATTGAAAGATACAACCTCTGCCTCTGAGAACTTGAGGTGGGCATTTGTCCTTATCTTCTGACATTTTCTAGACTCAACAATTAATTGAATAATCAAAAAAATAACCAGTAGCTCAAACTTTCAGTATCCTCTCTCCTCTGCCAGTGACTCAGACTCAGCAAAGTTCTGGTTTCAATTCTGATAACAATATTTGTTCGAGTACTTCTTACTTTTCAGAGTATTTTTTAGAGGGGAAAGGGGGAAATGTCGAATGCAATTACTGTATCTTACTTATTTTTTCATTGACACAAACAGCTTGAGAGCTGTTCAGTCAGCCAACTCACATAGAAAAGAGTTATGCGAGCACAAAGTATGTGTATAGTATGTAGGGGTGGGCGATATGACCTAAAATTTGTATCACGGTATTTTTTTTATGGTGACGGTATGATATCACGGTATTGCAAAATTAAAAGGGATACTCCACTCAAAACATGATTCTACCTCTTTTCACTCTATTGGCAATGTAAGGGAACATATCTTAAGAAAGAAAAAATTTAAATGTAAATGTAATGTGATTCATTCTCAGAGTTAGACAAGGGGTAGGATTAGGCATCTCAACAGCATTTATTTGGCAGAAAACCCAAAGTATATTATACAAGTACAGATAGTATAGTCAGAAGGCATAAATGTTTTTTCTCCCCAGATGGGAGTTCTTCTTTGCTGCTGAAGCCCTTGTCTTGTTTTTCTTTTGCCTTTGGTGTGCTCTTGGTTAGGTTGACGTTTGTTCAGTGTCTTTGTGAGAACCTTTTGCCCAAAGTAAAATTTAACTGAATTCAGTAGTCCAATGAACAAATTCTTTTTTTATATAATCAAGTGCCCATAAAGCTTTTGAAATTAACAGTATGAGGGTGAGCTTGTGGCCGGGATGCATAAGTATTTCTTCGCCAGGCGGCTAATCCGTGGAAAGTGGCTACAGTGGAGACACCACCATTCCAGTGGATTTGACTCACTGTTAGCTGTCACCATCAGCAGGTAGCTGTCTAGCTCCGACTCAGTGACAAATGTTGCCATGGTCAGCAGCTTGTCAGTTGCAGCATCACTGTATTTTTCATTTAAGTAATCCAAGACTCTCTTCTTAATATCCTCACTCAGCCCTGTTTTGTCCTCTTCTGGCTTCAAGATATCTGAATTGAGTAGATGGAGGACTGGCTTCACATAAGAGATGCTGACATATTCCTCCCCTGACAGGGCATCGGTGAAATCTTGGAGGGGCTTTAGTGCTTCACAGATCGCTTCCAACACCTTGATGTCTTGCCAGTTGGGTAGAAGGTGCCATGTCTTCGGATCTGCTGCCAGGACGTGTGTTATGGCCTTTTTCTGTTCCAACACCCTTTCCATCATTTTGACACGGGACCCCCACCTTGTGGAAGATTCTGTGACCAGCTTGTGGACAGGCAGGTTCAGCTCACTCTGTGCATTGGTCAGGGCCTTCCGCTTTACTGTAGGAGAATGTGCTGACCACTTTCTTGCACACACCTGTAGCCCATGTAATGCGAGCGTCGTTTTGGACACGCTCTGGAAAGTAAAAAGAAGGAATAAACATATTATTGTAGGTGGAATAGAAGTAGGCTACTATAATTGGCAACACTATTAATACACCATTGACTGTAACTGTTAGGCTATAGCCTCGCCTATTTATAAAACAACTATTTCTTGTTTCAACAATTGACATTAGCCTATTGCAAATCTAATACATATTGTATATTAAATTAAAAATTCATAATGAAATCACAATTTAAAAGTTATTTTAGCTATTGCAAATAAAGTAGGGGAGACCAGGTATAGTTGTAACACTTTTTGTCTCAGCACCTATAATTCGCAGAATTTTTGTGTTCAAGCGCTCAAATTTTGACACAAAGTACCCTTATTTGTCTAGTACAAATAGCAATGTTTCCAACTTCTCCAACTATAATTAATTAATTAACTGATGTCATATACAAGGAGTTCCATTGTTACAACCTGTCCAACTACCGGGTTAAGTTGTAACACAACCTGGGATAAGTTGTAACAATAAGAGGGAAGAATTAAAAATTGAGACCACACCACAAAATATGTATCTGAAGAAATGTATTGCGCAAGAGTCAACACTTCAACATCTTCCTGTGGTTTGCCAAGAACAAAAAGAACTCACCACTGACTTTTAAATCACTTTAAGAATGACTGTAATCCACAATAATGAGCTGTTGCCGATACTTTGCTTCATTTATGTTTGGATAAAAGTACTGTTGTTGACACAAATCTGTTCTGGTCAAATAGGGTAAATTATATGATTTATGTGTAATTAATTTGGTATGTTTATTAGACTTAAGTTCAGCACCATGCACTGTTCAGAAAGCCTGCTGCCTCTGTACATTGGGGCAGTATTAGATGTTACTGTATGAGGTCATATTTATTGGGATTTATACAAGCCTTGTATTTACATTCTTATCTATGGTAGATTAATAGAAAATCATGTAAACGTTTTGAACAATGAAAGGAACAAATTACAGCTTTCACCAGATTTGGCCAACGGGCCGCTATTTGCTGTTACAACCGTCCCCGGTCTCCCCTATTCTGATTTGTGGTCTGGTTACTTGAGATCTGTCTATTATACAAATTTAGGCCTAAACTTTAAGAATAGCTCTAGGCCTATTTCACTGAAGGTTTCTATTATTTAGGCTACAGGGTTTGAACATTGTAACTTACCAATAGCGATGTGTAGCCTGTGTCCAAAACACGCTAGCCTGGTCCATTTGTTGATCTGTAATGCGCGCACCATGTTTGAGCCACTGTTGGTTGTCATGCATACCAGACGCGCTTCTTTCAAGCCCCAGGCAGACAGTGCCTCCTTCAGCACGTATCGCAATTATCTCGGTATGCTCAACAGGGAAAAAGGAGGTCTGGAGGCATCTGCTGTGCAGATTCCAGTCATCATCGATGAAGTGGACTGTGAGGCTGATGTATAGCTCGGTCATCCGGCTGGACCACAAATCAGCAGTGGTGGAGAAGGCTTCAAGGTAGCGAATCTCTTCGCTAGAAGATTTTCTCCTGACACTCCGCGTACAGCTCTGGCACTGACACTTTTGGCTAAAATACTTCCGACTAGGCAGCTCGTATCTTTGGTCCAGAATATGAATCAAATTTCTGAACCCATCTCTCTCCACTATCTGAATCGGCAACATGTCCATGGTGATATATTGTGCGACTGCCCTTGTAATATCCTTTTTGGTGCTTTTATCATAAGGCACAGCAGCAGTGAACGAAGCCTGGAGTGACAGCTGTGTTGCCTTGTGTGTGTCAGATGTACTGTACATTCAGTTAGGGCTGGGCGATAATACAATATATAAACGATAATTATCAGATATAATTTTCCTCAATATAAATATAACAAATGTTCGATATAATTAAACCACCCATACACCAGGAGAGGGGGGTACTAATGCACCTTAAACGCTAGTTGCCACCCACCATTAAACAGAAGAAGAAGAAGAAGACAAACAGCCACTGTGACTGTAAGCATACCTCTATTGCTGCGACATGATTGGCTAACAGGCTTGTAGTTGGAGCAGTATAAGCAAAATACGGTAAGCAAAATGAGCGACCCCGAAGAAAATGCAGCACCCATGACCAGCTCGAAGCAGGACAAAGCCATCATTAACAAGAAAGGTCACTCAACAATATCACCCATTAGAACACGCAGAAAGAAAGAAATTACAGTTCCTCAGATGTGTGTGAGAAGTGTTTGTTATGTTCTGACAATAAAAAATAGTTAAAAACCACAATTAACCACCTGGTTTCTTCAACTTTCATTCAGCAGCAAAAATCAGCCTTTGAACTTGAAAGAAATAATGATTTGACATTGATCGTGATAATTATCGATATCAACTGATATGAAAAAAAAATTGTCATAACATTTTTGGCCATATCGCCCAGCCCTACATTCAATGGCTTAAAGTATGTTGACACTGTCCATTTGTGTACTTTTAGTTAGTTGGTTAGTTAGTTTCAATAAAGGGAAATCTGCACCAGTGTCCACATACTTCTGGCCATAAAGTATACTGTGTAAATACCCATGGTTTTGGAATGAGATGTTAAGCAATCAATGTGGGTGTAATGTTTGGGTCTCCTCATATTTTGTTTGGGTGCCCGCATGTCTTGAAGATAGCAATGTACTGAGTGCTACAGTCAATTTCAATTTATTTCAATAGGCTTTATTGGCATGACATTTGACATGTGTTGCCAAAGCACAATTACGATTATGAAATAAAAAAGTTAAAAGTTAATGTAAATAACAATATTAGTTAATAGAATAAAAGTTTATTAAATCAAATCACTCTTAAATGTACCTCAGCTGCATACCACACCTAGTGTCCTACTGTCGCGTGTCACTCTGTGGTAATATTCCATGATTTCACATGCACCCCCCCTTTCCTAAATAGGCTTGATGTCTGGGTATAAACACCTAGCTTGGAACATGCTGCAGTCATGTCACTACACCAGGACTGCTGTGTGTTAAGGAGTCGGTCTAGACCTGCTCTTTATGACAAAGTGCCCTGAGATAACGTTGTTATGATATGGCGCTATATAAATAAAACTGAATTGAATTGAATTGTTAATGTGTTCTCATTACTTCTATATGCTTGTTTTGTTGGCACCATTAGAATGACTAAAAAAGCTCAGTTTGTTGCTTGTAATGGCTTTCCATGTTTGATATGATTCCTGCTGACCTAATTGTTAGCCTGCATTTCTATGAGCCTTTGATGGAAATAACCTGCAGGCTACAGGTGCCTTTGGGACTGAAATTTAGATTCTTTAAATCATGTTTCCATGATGCTGTTCCATCATCACTATGTCTGCATGTGTATTGCTACAGCTGAATTAGAGTTCTGGACAAAATATTTTGTCTCACAGTTTTGTTATTGTTACAGATAACTAGCAACACACAGACAACTTGCAGTTTACAGACATTTCTAGCAGGTACAGTGGAGATTAGTGGCAGAACAATGTGCAAGAGAGAGAGGCAGACAGAGAAAGAGAGGGTGAGGTGGGAGGAGAACAGGAACTCTTCCTGCAGTGTTGTTCAACTGCCTGTCAGACACTCAGAGCCCATGGTTACCATCAGGCTGCACATGTGAATGTGTGTGTGTGTGTGTGTGTCAGTGTGTGTAATTGCACTAAAAAGAGCGGGAGGGAGGGAGAGAAGGGCAGTGAAATGTTAATGAGGGCAGTGGGATGTGAACAAACAGCTTCCAGCCTGATGAATCCATTCAGACAAAGACAGAGACAGAGACACAGAGAGAGGGCTGCTGCAGGAGGAACTTCAGGGGTCAAACACTCAAATTTAAATATGAATGGACATGGATGACCCAGCAGCTTAGTGCTGTGTGTGCATGTGTGTGTGAGTGTGTGTATCCCTGGCAGTAACTATCACACTCATCCCCAGGATCCATCACACATTGCTATGGGACAAAATGAACAACACTGACAGGCACATGTAGCGTTGCCACCCTTCCCATATAATAGGGGATCAGCCCAATGTGGGTCATACAATCAATACGGGATGCAATTTGTCCCGTATTTTCTATAGGGCTGCATTCAGACCAAATCATACGCTGCAGCGAAAACGCCAGTCCTCCCATTCATTTGAACGTGGGTAGTGCATTTAGGCTGCGGCAGTGGATACCACAGGGGATGCCAAAAAAACCCGACATTAATCACTGTGTAGTCGCTTGGCGTTGTATCGCTCTTCAAGCTGGGTGCTACTTGTTTAAATATACAGATAAAGAGCACATTAACAGACAGTCTCTCCTGGAAGAGTCAATGTACTGTACTCGTTTGATCACATGGAAAGTGAAATTCAAACTTGCTGGTCTTTTCTCTGCTCTGCTATGTTATGCTACTAAAACACTCTGGGAAAGGATAGGAAAAGATGGTGGTTTTTGGTTAAACATTGAAAAAGTCACCACGTCCTGTCTCGTGCTTCAGGTTAACATTGACCACCATCTTTCAAGTGCTTTGAGTTGCCTGAACATAACCATACAAATATTAATCATGCTGTAGTTGACAGGAGCAAGAAATGACAGGATGAAAAACATTGATTTTATATTGGCAGCAAACAGTTCGATATGTTCAGTATAAATGTTTCCTCATTAAGTCAATGAAAACTGGGCATCTGGGAAAATAATCTGGGCAATGCAAAATGTATTTTCTAATGAGATGTACATGAATGTAAGTTGTAGGAGACAGAGTTGTAAAGGCAAGGTGGAGCTGAATGAAATCACTTTTTGGTTTGATTTTGGAAAATTATTGTTCCTAATTACAACAACAAAGCATTCTCCATGTTCCACCTCTGGCTGGGGTAGCTGGATTTGCTGTTTGGTTTGTAGACATTTTGCTATTCATCCAAGTGGCTTTATCAATTCTACTCATAAAAAAGGAATTTTAACATAGATAAGAATTGTAAGTAACTTTAGAGCTGGGCTCACTATCCTTTACATCCTGTCAGGGTTTAGCTACTGTTTAGAATTCACCCGTTAAAGCTGTAGCACCTTTTTCTCTGCATTTTAAGATAACAAAGACTGTTCTTCTTTACAGGTTTTGATTCTGAGCTCACTTGTCAGGCCTTTCATAAATACAGCCTCATACACAACTCTAAGTTCTCTCTCTCTCCTACCAAAAACACAGAGATGATAAGGTCCGCACTTTTTCAAATAGGTACTCTCTGTGTGAAATAATACTATCTGAAGGTGCAGTGACACTGAAATGTCAACAGCTCAGAGAAACTGTCTGTCTCCATGGCCTCTCATTGAAGCCAACCTCCCAACACTATTTTAATTTTCATTTCCTTGACTGTACATCTGCCCTTATCTCTGTTCCCCAAAGACATTCAAAATCACCAAACCACTGAAAGAAATGGATGAATATAAATAGAAAATCCTCTTTTATCCTGGTCAGAGGTCAGGGGCAAATACAGAAGACAAGCCAAAACCTGGAGGTTTCATTGTATTCTTAAGGACACTTCAGCAGAGTGGGAACTTGAACCAGGGTCCTCTTCTTGGTGTAGGGTCTCATTATAGGATCACTATTGGATCACTGTGCTAATATTATGAAAAGCAGATCAGCCTTTAATCAGGACTGAATAGACCAGAAATTGGAAGAATCCTTCAGATTTCTGTAAAAGTGCAACTGAATTGTAGGCTGAATTGCAGGCAGAGCAAAAATGTTGTCAGTGTTTCTGTCCTCTACCTTCAGAGAAAAATCCATTTGCTGGAGACACTGAAGTGACAATGATATGTTTTAAAGCATGTGCCATTGATTCCTATTATATATCAGGGCTAATGAGAATAACAGTACCTAGAAAAGACCACAAACTCTTCAAATGATCATGAAAAGGTTAATCCAATAGTCAACAATGCCGCTGTGAGAAGTCAGAACCGTCATTGGTCATTGCCATAGGTATTAAATGTGGGACTGAATATTAAACTTCAGGGATTTTTTGGTACAGACCAAAGTGTGTCTGTAGCACCGAGTATCGAGCACTGCACCTGGCTGAAACTGGCATCAAGTGTCTGGTCAGAATCAAAATCTTGTTTATTAATCGTACAACTTTTCAAGGAACCATTTCAGGCACTCAGAAACTTTATCTGTGTTTTGAACGGAAGAACCAGAGTCTCAGTTTATCTCCTCCGCTATGGTTCCTGGTGCCAAAAAAGTCCATTCCCCTGAGGGTTGTACTTTTTCATGGCCTAGGAACTATCAAGGCAGAGTTTGCAGTGCTGAACATCACTGATTGGTTAATAACAAAACTGGCAGATGATACACAACTTGAGTATAGATTCAATTACACAGCAAACAGGACTAGGTGTACAAAATGTACTTTCAGTACTTGGTTAACAGTGCCAGTGCCAGAATTCCATAACTACTAGAACTGCCGTAACTGGTCATTGACTGTTTAAATTCTAAACTCTATAATCTCTCATGATAACCCAATTGAGAGATGAATGCATTTATTCTGTTAGCATATCTTTTAAAAAATAAAATAACACCAAAATGTAGTTTAATTATGTATTTATGCATATAAACCGTAATTATTCCATATATTTACACCAGTATTTATCTGTAGGGTAATAACCATCAGTGATCCCATACGCATTTTAAATTAATCTAGCATTACTCAGAACAAGAAAATAACAAAATGTATTTTTTTAGATTATAAAACATAACATAACATAACATAATCGATTGTTTACCAGCAGAACTAATGAATAGCCCAGGCTATAGCACAGTGCACTGCAGAGCAGCGGCATCTCCAACCACAGAAAAATAATCACGCTTCTATGCCTGTGGCCGAAATAGGTAGAAATTATCATAATTTTCTTTGCCTTTTGTATAATTTATATAAAAACATTTTAAATGATACAGACACTTGTAGGAAAAGTCAGGTATCACCAGCATTGTATTTTTTAAAGTTATTGCACATAGAAATTTGAAAATGGTCAAAATGACCGTCGTGGCCGTTCTAGTGTTAAAAAGGGGCATTATTCTTTGATCAATTCTTTTACTGCCACTTGTGATTAGAAATTTAACATTAGAGAAATTTGGGGATTTTGGGATTCATATAATATATATTTGAATTATATGTATTATATTTCTCAAAGTAAGGTATTGAAAAATTATGTATTAATTATTTTGGTACCAGCACTGAAACTAGTATTGAAAAATTGCAAAACACCTGAGTCATAGTCATACCTAGGTAAATATCAGCTCTTTCAGTTCTCTTCAAATAGTTACTGTCATTAAATGATCACTGAACATTTTGCCTGGACTAAGACCAATCCTTTTCTCTTTTCCTGCTCTCCTCTGATCCCTTCCTTTTCTTTCATTTGTTCATCCTACACTTTCCAACCAATCCACACTCCAAAACCTTTGAGGGAATGGACAGCGGGGAAATCAGGTAAGTGTGCTGCTTCTGGAACTTTATGGCTTCTCTGTGTGTGTGTGTGTGTGTGTGTGTGTGTGTTGGGGAGTACAAAAGTGAAAATGACGCTCATTTCTCAGCAGAGCCTGTAGGCTCTCTGTACAGGATGTAATTTAAGCTGCTTCACCCTCCTCATTCCTGTTTCTGGTCCTGCTTCCCTACACTGCTCTGTTAGGACACTGCTGTTGGATTTCCATTAGGCTGGATACCGAGCCCTGCCCCACTACAAGCAACTGTGATTACAACATGATTATGTGAAACAGTATGTGTATTCGTCCCAAACTGTTCAGTACAGAACATTGGGTTTGGTATGTGACTTCCTCGGTTCAGTACGCCCTGTTACCAAACAATTACAAACATTTGGCAGTGCTCCAGTTGTTGTCTATCAGCTGTAGCATGCTAATCGGCTTAGGCTACATTTAGATAGAATCAAGCGCTGCGGCAGAAACGCCGGTTTTCCCATTCATTTGAATGGGGGTACTGTGTTTAGGCCTCTGGCAGTGCGGACCGCAGGGGGTGCTGGAAAAAACGAAGTGGCCTCCGGCAAAAAGTTAAAACAGAATGAACTTTTGGAGAAACGCAACCCGACGTCACGCTGCGCCGGCCAATCACGCTGGCGATCAGACCGGCAGACGCCCAGGTGAAGAAGAACTTTGTTTACCATGTAGCATTATAGCATTAGCTGTTTACCGTAATATTCCACTGTTTACAGAGCAAATGTGAAGATGGAAGAGAGACTGATCGATCGGTGCCGTGATGACTCAACCCTGCCACGAGGGAGTACAAAGACATTAATCACTCTGTATTCACTTGGCTTGTATCAGTCTTCAAGCAGGGATTGCTGCTTAGTATGTGACACTCCCACACCGCCGCACAACCCTGCGTTTAATCGCTTGATTCTGTCTGAAAGCAGCCTTAGCAATGGTTAGCCAAGCTCATCTAGTGTCGCTGCCATCCGAATGGAAAGATTAGTGGATTGGACAAAAACTGCATGCTGACATTGTTCAACTGAAGTCGGGTATGTCTGTGGAAACACTTGCTAAGTAATTTACGACGACATCGCCTGAATGCGTCAATTAGTGGAACAAGACAAAAACAGGTTGGAAGGCGAGTCTTTAATTTATTCAGTCTTCCACAAGTGGCTGTTTGGAAACTAAATTAAAACTGCTCACATGTCACACATACAAATATCTACTGTGGTGGGAGGGTGTGGTTGGAGAGCTCAGCTGCAGAGGAGAGGAGATGGGGGAGTGGCTCAGGGAGTCAGCACCAGCAGTCTAGGGAGCACAGGTGAAGTCAATGTGTAATCAAGACCTTTTATTCTTTAGTAGTGGCTGAGGAGAGGGACACACACAGAGACACCAGATCCAAACGGAGGAGAAGCGTCCTCTGGAGACCAGAAAAATGTATTTGAAGTTGTGGACAATAAGGGGAGAGCTGGCCAGTCCTGAGAAGCCAGGCAGTGGATTGGGAGGCCAGCAAAGTGTGTGTAAAGATAAATAGTGTAAATAAATACCGGTGTCCAGTGGAAAACTGCTGTGTGTGTGTGTATGTGTGTGTGTGTGTGTTCACCCGTCAGTGGAACCCCATAGTAGCAGTTCTGCTACTGCTTTTTTGAATAAAGATGCTTGTGTTAGGCTGGAAAACTCTAGCATTTGAGATGAGACTAATCTCCTCTACAGACAAAATAAAGTCCAGGGTGTCCTGCATGATTCAGATCCTGAGTCAGCTCCGCTGTGGTTAAGTGATGATGGATGTTTAAGCACAGCACTGCTTCCAATAAATCTGTGTTTGACAGTTTGATATTTAGCACTACATGCAACCTCTAGGCCAGTTATTGGTAGTATGTTGTTACATTAGCCATAGTTAGCACACTGGCCAACAGGCCTTTATCCCTAATGACCATGCACCAGACTCAATGATTCTGCAGCATTACTGTGCTATATCAATAATGTCAACATATAAAATTATTTTTACAACTTGGGTATTATTTTAATAATTTTGATAAAGAATCATTTTAGTTTTGGTGATAATTTTACCACTTACCTTTGTTTTCTCTTCCAAATACGTTTGTCTAGTAACAAATAGTACATTTAGCTCTTTTAAAACTTACTTGTCTTCTAGAGCTAGTTTATTATAACAGTTCACAACTACATTTTAGTTTGGGTTAAATAACGTAACAGTGATAGTAATAACAACACTGGGTTAAAACAACTCATTGTCTTGGTTTTCTACCCATGGGCACTGGGTAAATTTAACCCAGTATTTTGTTGGTGTTATATTGACCCAAATCGGGTCAATTCGAGTCTGACCCAGTGATATTTAGTGTTTTAGTACAGTGTTAACTATGGTGGGTCCTGCATTATTAATTAATGGTGATGTGGCCCGATCTTGTAGATGGGCACTATGTTAAAATCTAGAGACCTTTATTAGACCTTAATTACTTCAATTTATATTGTGCTATATATATACTGAAACTCTGGTAGCACTATTCCACCACAAAAGTAGTGGCTTGTCTCTGGGTCTCTGGGCAAATAATCAAGCAATGTGTAAGATAATATGTCTACACTTGTCACGATGGCTAAAGAATGCAACAAAGTTAAGAATGCTAATATCATAAACTCTTCACATCATCATGAATAATGAATTAACCTCTTCCACTCCACTTTCCCCAACCATAGACCAATTTGTGTCTTGTTTTAGGGGGGGCAGGGGATCTTTAGGGGGATATAGCAAGTCAACAGTATATGCCACATAGAAGTGATATACATAATCTGAAAGCAGGGAACCTGAAGATTAATTTGAGATGCAGCTCAGCATGGTTTGTTTTCCTACTCATAAATCTGTAATAAACATTGTGTTTTGGTTAGTATCCTATTCAAATTTTGAAGGCTTGAAATAAGTAAGTGTATAAGGGCTTAGAACATTATGATGGAAGTATATGATGGCCATTCCCATGCTCAATCATCACAGATTTGGTGCAAAATGTAACCCTTTTTGACCACTTGAGAACTGATAAAAATGGTCAAAAATCGTGCCAGAATACCACATTTAGACACCAAGACCTTGAGGAACACCAATACAAAATATCATGCTGTGATTTGGTATCAAAAACTTTTGACATTTGGAGATTTCTGTAAGAATTGCATTTTTCGGCAATTGGATGGCGAGCACTTCTGTTCTGGGAATTGCTTAGAAACCCCCTTATTGTCAATATACCTAGGCACGCCATACAGTACATCCTCTGAATGCCCTAGGTTTCTAGTGCAGTTTCATGAGGCTGTGACTATACTAGAGGTCACAATAGGTCATTTTATACAGTGAGGCCAAGTTTCAAAAAATAGTCCCCACAATAGCCATTTCATTGTAGTGAGACCAACATCATCACACATGAATACAGTATGCAGAAATGTTTTTAAAATAGACGAAAATAACACATTTACAGTATACTGCATGCAAAAAACTGCAAGGTTTTGGGATTAGCATAAAATGGGCATGTCTGTAAAGGGGAGACTCATGGGTACACATAGAATGCATTTTCATTAAGATATCTTGAGGTGAGAGGTCAAGGGACCCCTTTGAAAATGGCCATGCCAGTTTTTCCCTTGCCAAAATTTAGAACTTTGGAGCGTTATTTAGCCCCCTTCCCGACAAGCTAGCATGACATGGTACCAATGGATGCTTTAGGTCTTCTACTTTTATATGATACCAGTATCTTCACTCTAGCTTTAAAACTGCTACAACCTCTGAAAGACAGTAATGTCGGCAGCGGACTGGAGGTCCAAGCGGAGTTAAAAAGGTTAAATGATACTGTGTGAGGGAATAGAGTCATTTTACTGTTTAAGGCAATAAAGTACATGGGGAAGTGTCACTGTTTTTAAGTACTTTTAAATGACACATTCATTTTTGTGACAGGCCCAGTCACTGTATACCAATTACAGGGCTTTTACACAAATCTGAAGGATTGGTTGGCTGGCCCTATTTCAGCCAGAGTTGTAGTAAATGGAAAAAGGGTCAGGAAAAAAAAGCTTAATTCTGTGTGTGTGTGTGTGTGTGTGTGTGTGTGTGTGTGTGTGTGTGTGTTGTCCAGAGGCAGCCAATAGCCAAGTCAAGCACATAGTAGAGGATGTACAGAATCCAACAATAGGTAATTACCGTTATCAGAGCCCGGCCTCATTGAAGTTACTTCTCCAGTCCCGGGGGCCTGGTTAGAGCTGCAAGTGGGTCTCATGCACACACACACATGCTCCCTGATGCAATCCATCACACCTGTATTGATGTAGTGCAACAGCAGCAAACCTCATGCTCATGAGTCTGTACGGAGACAAGGAGGAAGAGGACACACTGAGGAGAGGGGCAGTGATGCAAGGCAGCTGAAACTGAGACACTACCAGCACCTTTTAACATCAACCAGCTCCCTGCTTCACATTCACACAGCTCTACACACAGAGAGAAAATTGCAGGTCTTGGGAGTACAACCAACAACCTCCCGGTCACAAGCCTCTCTGATCTCTGGGCAGTTGTTGTCCCACATGATCACATCCAGAGTGAAAAGAAAGGACATCACAGCCTTCAGGCTACACAGCCACAGAGGCAGGTTGCAGGGCTGCACAGATTTATGACTCACTCAAAGTACTCCCAGAAGCTCCAAACAACCAAATTCATCAGCAAAAATAAATGCACGTGAACTGCTCAAATAAAGCAGAGTGTCCCTTGTTAATAATCAGTACTGCCCAGTATACTGTAACTTCAAGCAATATTTGCAAGAAATGTGTCCTCTTTTCAAGTCAGAACAGGCCAGATACAGTCATAAAGATGTCTGACATTCCTCACACTGCAAACTAAACGGAAATGGAGATGAGACACAAAATGTCATCTTAGCAGAAAACCTATAGATGAATGAAAACTGTGTGAGGGTGTGTTGTTATAATTTGCCGGCTTAAGAGTAACACATTTATGGAAGCCCATTCCTGCCAGCAATACAAATAATATATATACATACATACACATAATATATACAATTCGCTGAGAACACCAATATAGTGGACACTGTCACTGTATAATAGATCTTTTAAAATGTAAATTTCTTCTTTTTGGTTACAATCTTGACCAAATAAGTACACAAGTCAAAACAAACGCCAAGGAGATATGTTGCAAAGCAGAGACTCAATAACCCATAAAAGAAGGAGTGAGGTAGAACGATGTATAAAATTGAAATACAATCAAAAAGGAAACAAAGTCAAATCACTGGAGAACAATAACCAGAGAAAAGTCAGATAATACAAAAGAAAAAATACAGGCTGACTCTCTGAGAAAAACAAACCCAGACTCAACAGACAGAAATAAAGCTTTGAATATAATAGAGCCAAATAAGAACAGTGTCGGTGCTGGAGGATTGGAGTGGGTACAAAACACTGCGAGTGTGTGTAAAGCTGAGAGAGGAAGGGGGGGGTTGAGTGTTGAGAAGAGAGAAAGACAGAAAGAGAATAGAAAGAGAGGAGCAGTAGAAAGATAAAAAGGAGGTTAAGTTGTTCAGAGAAACAGAGAGAGAAGATGACAAAACACCGACGGGCCACTGAATAATCATGGCCATTGGACGTCAAGCAAAAGCCTTTTTATTTACATTACTGCAAGTGCTATGATGGATGTGAGCCAGTGTGTGTGTTTGTGTGTGCCATCTGTCTTACTTGCACTAATGCCTGTTTGTCATCATTTGGTATGTGCTCATCAGCACCAACAGAGATTGAAGAGTGAAGACAGAGTGAAGAAGTGGGCATTCTGGGAGAATTTGGCCCCATTACACACATTTACATACTTGATGCTCTTCTGGTGCACTGCTTGACTACGAACCATGTCCTGGGCTTGATCCGTTTAAGTCCTTCTTGAACGAAACTACCTAAGAATTTCAGTGTAAACTGACAATAACTCTAGAGTGAGCAATTAAACAAATCCCTGCCCCAAGGAAGGACCTTCTGATGACCCAGGAACTACCAGGGTGAAGTTTCAAGTGCTGAACGTTGATGACTGGTCTTGTTTGCGTAAAGCATTTATTCAGACTGCAAACAAGCTTTGGCCCTTGGATTAGGGATGGGAATCGAGAACTGGTTCCAGTTGAGAACCGGTTCCAAATTGTCCGATCTGTCAGAATTGTATGCCTCCAAGCTTATCAAGTCCTTTTATCAATGTTTTTCTGACAGTTGCGGGACCTTATTGGGAAACTTGCAACAAGAAGGAGTCATGGCGGAGAGTAAAAAACACTGTGCAGTCACAAAATTTGTAGTAATAGGTTTCTCAACAGTACAAGAACTAGAATTTCGGTAGGTTACCTGCTTTCTTAGTGTAAAAACATGCATGCATCTAACTAACCTCTGTGTTCAGACTCAGAGATAATAAAACTGTTGCATTGACCCTGAAAACCTGTGTAAGCTTTACTTTATTTCCACACAGAAAATTGATCATGAATCAATAAGGGAATTGATAAATTGGATTCCCATCTCTACTTTGGATTGATATTAGGATTCCTCTGTAGTCTAAATAAAGAGATACATGAAACTAAAACAGAACTTTAATTTTTACGCAATTATGCAATCAAGTATTTAAAGAATAAGAAAAAACACTCTTGTAAACACTCGTATATTTTGGAGATGACTCTTCCTGTCATTTATATTCTCCCTTTCCTAGGTTTGGGTTCCCATAGCTGTTTACGTTTAAGATTCAGTTCCAGGTTTTATAAAATACAAGAAATATTTAATCAATATTTATCTGTCCTTGCTCGTTTTTATTAGCTAAGACTAATGTACAAAACATTCAGGTAGCATGCTTCTTATTTTTAGCTGGCACTTGCTGTCACTTTTCGCAGACTGAAATGACAAACCTCACCAGCAGCAGATTATATCAGCTGTAGATAATTAACATAGGCTACATTTTTCAGGTAGCTTGACCAAAGGCCAAAATGAATCCTGTCAGTCTTCTGGTTAATGTGCTCTCTGCAAGCCAGTGTCAGACTAAAAGAAACAGCTCTTTTGACTCGAGCCTCATAAAGACAGATAAGAATGATGTATGAACCATCACACACTGCTTACAGCCACTTGGTTGCAAACATTACAGTCAGTGAAAGGTCAATACCAGGGCTGCTAACTGTTCTCTCTCTCACACACACTCATACACACACACACACACACACACACACACACCCCTCCAGCTAATAACGCTTGAAGTGAAATGAGCTGACTTGGCAATTTCTACTCCTAAGGTTTGGAGACATACCAGTTATCTCCTCTGACATCTTCTATGGACAGCTGAGGTTAAGCCCCAACAATCAATGTCAATGTTAGTTTTATTCTGATTTTGTCAAGAAGTGAAAAGTTATCTCTCAGTTCATAGCTGAATTACCTTCCACACCGAAGCTCATCAAACGCTCCCCTAATGAGCTATCGATCCCCAAAACGCTACCATGCACCGCTTTAAAAGCAGAATTCTCCCATTTCCTGCTGACAAGGTCTCTCGCTCTGAACAACAACATCTATCAAAGGCAGGAAGGGATCCGGCCACTGCAGGGGCTGGCCGATTGGTGAACACCTTCAGCAACAAACCAGAAATTGATTGAGAGGTTGGTGCTGTCAAGCAGTTCTGCTCAGAAGAAAAAGAGGCAAAGTCACAAGCAGTTTGGCCCGCACTGTATCACCGAGCCAACCCACGACGCCACACAGTCTATTTGTAAAAGTCAGCAGCAACTCTGCCTCTGCTCCACAGCTCTGCACTGAAATTCAACCTTTTTCTGAAGGCAGAAATATGAAGACCTGTCTCTGTATTTCTTCTCAGCAGGCCTCTCTCTGTTTTTGGTGCATTTCAATGAGTGGGTGATGAGAGTCTCTGCTAGCCAATAAATGAGGCTACAGAAAGACTTACTCCACTGATACCTAACTGTTTCTTCTGGACTTTTTCACAGGCCAATCATCATAATTTCCACTCGTTTCAAATGTTATCACTGGATTGAATGGGCGTTCTCAGTGGTTATCAACCTCATAGATATGGGTTAGAAGGGGCCTGCTACACTTCTACTAGTAGGTTCAGAAGGCCGTTATCTGTTCACATGGTTGATCAGTCATGTCACGTCACCTATGGTTCAGGTAACTAAACTACTTGTCATGTTTTGTGTGCTGCTAGATACAGAAACAGTACTTTGCTATCACAGCAAAAAGTGACAAAGGAGTAATGTGTTGGTACTGCACAAATGGCAGGGCAGGTTTTCTGATTGACACCTCTGGACTGCAGCTCTGCGAGCGGCAGGCCCACATGCCAACGCTACCCCGCCACACAGGGGATCAATACCAGTCTGCTCTGGCAGCACTGAGTGCTGGGCATGAAGGAGTATGTAGGGGCACTGAAGACCTGTGTGAACACTGCAATGTGCGCTCTGTCTAGGCGTCTAACATTACCAGAAATTAACTTGAATGGGCTGTTGCAACTGTAACAGGATTTGGAAAGGAAATATTTTAGCACTATGTTGAAACTAATGGGATGTAACAAATAACGAGGTTAAGTGATGTGGAAAGTAATGAAGTTAAGTCAAAACTCACACAAACCTCAAAACATATGGACATTTGACAATGTGACCCCACTTCTGCTCACATTCCTGCTCGCTGATGACTTGGAGCTGGATTTTCGGCCCAATTAGACACACCTCCAGGCCAGTTACACGATCCCTTAACTGCCCTCTTGTATGCACATGCATATGGAACTAGCCAAGGACCATCATACAAATACAGACTGGTGGAGCTCTGCTGTGGGACCTGCCCTCCACGTTAGGGAAGAGGACAAGTGGGTGGAAGAGCAGGTTACCTTACAGTCTCCAAACACATGCCTGCTTAAATAATCACAAGTGCAATTATTCCCCAGTAATGACTTGTGTCAGCAGTCACTGTGGATTGGGGGAAAGGAATGTTTAATTAATGTTTTCTGCACACACTGGCAATAACTTCATCTCTCTTTCTGTGCATGTGGACATAAAAAAGGGACTCCTGGCACAGTGTCAGCTAAATCTGACACAGTAAATGAATAGCAGTGGACATGATTTAACATGACAAAGAACTCACTGTGAATTATTCTGCTGGCTGACTAGACAGCTGCCATAGAAAAGAGGCTCCTTTTGAAGGCTGATACAGTAATTAATTTGAGCCTGGTGGATTCAGAGCTTCATTTCCAGGTTTGGCTCGTGGTCAGGTGAGCCCCGGTGTAGGAGAGGAGAGGCAGGGTGTGCAGACTGCTTGGACAGCTGGGTGCAGGATAACTATTCTGGCTACAGCTTTGGCTCAGAATGACCAAACAAAAAAGGGCAATTCTGTTGTCTCTTTATTCACAGGACAGCTAATATCAAATGTCTCAGAGGGTTTAATTTGTCAAATTTCCATTATTGACAAAGACAAGAAGAAGAGTGTATACAAGTGAGAGAATTACACCTCAAACTGCACCTTAAATAAGTGTTAGTTTACAAATAATTGTTACATGCACTGATGAGCTGGCTAATTGGCTACTGAGCACCACAAAAACACTACATTCAACAGCTCATCCAAGGTCACACCTAACTGTGTGGAGTGAAATATTTGAGTGGCTCCTCAGTGAGTGTGAGGGTGTAAGTAGACAGATGTCTTGTCAATCACACTGTCATGTGCGCACACTTACTGTTAGCAAACAGCTGAGCCTGTAGCAAACATGAAAGTGAAAATGAAGTGAAAGAAAATGAGCTACAGTGAAAGTCTTGTTAGTGCAAGCAGGGGTCAAAAATGTTTGCTGCTATGCAAAAGCCATGTCTAGTTTTGTACCGCAGGTTTGCAATGTTGCAATTTGTATCCAAACAGGACTTGCATTTGAGAAAAGCGCAGACATACAGTGGGGCAAAAAAGTATTTAGTCAGCCACCAATTGTGCAAGTTCTCCCACTTAAAAGATGAGAGAGGTCTCCAATTTTCATCATAGGTATACCTCAACTATGAGAGACAAAATGAGAAAAAAAAAAAAATCCAGAAAATCACATTGTAGGATTTTTAAAGCATTCATTTGCAAATTATGGTGGAAAATAAGTATTTGGTCAATAACAAAAGTTCATCTCAGTACTTTGTTATATACCCTTTGTTGGCAATGACAGAGGTCAAACGTTTTCTGTAAGTCTTCACAAGGTTTTCACACACTGTTGCTGGTATTTTGGCCCATTCCTCCATGCAGATCTCCTCTAGAGCAGTGATGTTTTGGGGCTGTCGCTGGGCAACACGGACTTTCAACTCCCTCCAAAGATTTTCTATGGGGTTGAGATCTGGAGACTGGCTAGGCCACTCCAGGACCTTGAAATGCTTCTTACGAAGCCACTCCTTCGTTGCCCGGGCGGTGTGTTTGGGATCATTGTCATGCTGAAAGACCCAGCCACGTCTCATCTTCAATGCCCTTGCTGATGGAAGGAGGTTTTCACTCAAAATCTCACGATACATGGCCCCATTCATTCTTTCCTTTACACGGATCAGTCGTCCTGGTCCCTTTGCAGAAAAACAGCCCCAAAGCATGATGTTTCCACNTCCCAAAGTACAGTGGGGCAAAAAAGTATTTAGTCAGCCACCAATTGTGCAAGTTCTCCCACTTAAAAGATGAGCGAGGCCTCCAATTTTCATCATAGGTACACCTCAACTATGAGAGACACAATGAGAAAAAAAAAAATCCAGAAAATCACATTGTAGGATTTTTAAAGAATTTATTAGCAAATTATGGTGGAAA